>PVJI01005412.1:16327-96772 GCA_004026765.1 Micronycteris hirsuta | reverse complement strand
ATTCTGTAGAAAAGCGTTCCTAAGTGAACGGAGCCTTTCTGAAATCCCCCAAATCTTCCATTGGTCGAACTCAGCTTCCTGGCACTCGGGGTACTCGGCTTCCTGCCTCTGAGCCATGATTTTATATGTGAAAGGCATCGTCATCGAAGCCTGGGAGACAGCCTTGCTGAGCAGTCCCAGAACGCGAGCCCCCCCCCCCACCGGTCCCCCCTGTTATTTCAAACAGTCGACAGCTGCTCGGCCTGTTCTTCCCATCGCTGGTCGTGATTGCGTTAGAAAAAAATCCACCTTGAAAAAAACTGTGAAAACTGAGACCAGCGAGCAACCAGCGGTGACGAGGAGGCACGGTGCCGTGATGGAGCTCGGCTCGTGTTCTCGGGCGCGGACCCAAAGGGACGGAACCCTCTTTGCTGCAGGGAGTGGTTTCAGCTGACCCGCCGTGCGTGTCCCAAGTGAGTCACTGCCGTTAACTCCATCAGCACCATTTGCTGTCCGCTTGGACGTCTCTGAACAGCTGCCTGGCTCCGATGCCAGCTTGTAACTGGAAGTATGGCCTGGTCTGACTCAGTTTCAGAAGGGGGCGGGGGCGGGGAAGGGGGGCAGGAGAGCGCACACACAGGCCTCCTCTGAAAGAGGACAAACGGCTGTTTTTTCCATTGATTACGGTGGAAACAGAATGCGAAGAAGTGGAAACTTGTGAGTTTTTCATATTCTCTCCACTTGGTCTCTTGGTTTTTTTGCTGCATTGGTTTGGGATTTTATACTGAAATTACATCGGCCGATGTGGAAACCTGTAGCCCTTAGGCATTCACCCCAGTGCCGTTTAAAAACAAAATCCATCTTCTTTTCTAAACACGAAAGTGAGTATTTCCTTTACTCTAAAAATAATTTTCACGAAATTGAAAATCCATTTTGAATCGATCAACAGCTTTTTTTTTTTTTTTTTTTTTTTTTGGAGCATTTGCAAGGACAGGCTTCTGGACTAGATGTTAATGAGGATTCGGAGAAATATCAGATGTGATCCCTGGATTCCAGAATTTGTAATAAAACGAGAGCAAGGGCCTGTTTCAATAGATGGTCCTGGAACAATGCGAGGGGGTGCGCGTGCCAGGGCCAAATGCTTGGCGCAGCTCTTGGGGCCAGAGGAACCAGAGCAGGCTCGGGGCTGGCAGTTTCAGATCTGGAACGACGGTAACTGATACTAACAACTGAAACTAAATTGACTTTATAAACATGTGCTCTGTGTCACAGCCGGGCACCCGGCCGCGGTGTCTAAGCTAAAGGCTGCAGAGTGCTCACATGACCCCCGCATTTCATTTCAGGGGCTGTTCATGACTTCTGTGTGCATTATCGTGCGCCCACACACATGTGCACATTTGAAAAGCCCTTCTGTTACCAGAGAGACCGAGGAGGTGAGCTTGCGTTCGCTCTCATAGGCAGAGTCCAGGGTTCTGGGGCTTCCCGAGAGGTAGAAAACGGATTAACACGGTAAAAAAATGTTCTTTCCTTTTTCAGGTTCCCGCTACCCCTCTACTTTCGTTTTGTAAAAGGATACTTCAGAAGAGACTACAAACAGGCTAAATCTCAACTTCTTTTATGATGATGATAACGTAACTATAGACTTACAGATTTCCACACACTTGCAAACATTTTTCCTGAATGATCGGTGCGGAGACGCTGCTGTGTGACCATCTGTGCTTTGGGTTAACTCACCTCTCACTACCTTTATTCACTCCAATTCTTTGTAGATTCAGGTCGAAACAGCTTGTTCCCCAAATGATGTGATTATGCTTGTCTACTGAATGAGTATTTAATGAAACCTAAAGTCATCAATTAAGATTTGACCGCAAATCCAATAGGAAAAAAAGCCTGAAGTCTGAACCCTGCAGAGGCTTGCAGACACTAGAAAACAATAAACCCAAAAGAATACTTTGACTTGGGCCCTAAACCAACTCGCGGTTTTTCCTGTAAGTTCCCAATTCGTGTTTAAGACTGTAGAACAATTAACGAACTATTACCAGTTTTCCCAAGGTGCTAAAGAATCAGACTTAATTATAAGTGTGATGTATGCAGAATCTGGTATAATCAAGTCTGTCTTAGACCTTATTTATGGGCTTGATGGAAACAAAGGGGCTTTTCTCCAAATGGGGACCCAGGCCAGGAGGGCAGCCTCTCTGTAGAAAGCCAAGACTGCGCGGTGAGCAGGCGCGATGGGCCAGGTGACGGGGCGATTCACGAGTGGCCCGGCCTTAACTCCACGGCACAGTGACACTCACAGGGACAGTGTGTCTGGCGGTCTGGGCCTCAGAGGGAAGGAGCCCAAGACCAGGCGAGCCACTGTGACCAGTCGGCCCAGTGGTGGTCAGCGGGCCCAGCGGTACTGAACCGAGGCGTTTCCACCAACATCATGTTCTGTTTGTCCGGAGTTTCTGCTTTCGGTAAGAGCAGAACAGCTCCTTCCAGGAGAACTCTCTCACGAGTAACAACTACGAACTACTGGCACAATACAAAAATCAATGACCGAATGTCACCAAAGACACTGGAGAGAGACAGTAGATACTTGGAAGAAGGAATAGCTCTAATGGGTTTTTTTTTCTTTTGCTTTTTACAGTTTTTTGTCGGTCAGCAGCTCCCAGTCCAGGCCACACTGGGAAATGAAAACTTGGATAGAAATTGACATTCTTATGAGCTTAAAGCATAAGAAGACACACTTTGGGGAGATCGAACAAGATAGGAGAAATACGGAGAACTGCGTGTGAAACTCTGTGAATAAACTCTGACCAAATCTCTGAGTGAGACTTAACTATGGGTGCAAGGGAAGACTCCAACCGGTGCAGCTGAGGTTAACGAAGTAAACATAGGTTTTGGCTGCTGCCCGTCACAGGGATGATGAAACTGGAATTCCATTCTAACCAAGTGAACTGCTTGCTTGAACCAAAACAACCAATACTCTTTGGAGGAATAAAACAGAATCTAGTGTCTCTAAAATGTACCAGGCATGGTGTCCAGATTTCTAGGCATACATGGCGAATCTACTAACCACACAAAGAAACCATAAAATATGACACAAACCGGAGAGAAAAGATTCAAATGACCCAAACATTGTACTTAGCAGGCAAGGATTTCAAAGTAGAGATGCAAAATACAAAGAAAATATATGTTTAATAAACAAGAAAGGGCTAAAGAGAATGTACAGCAATGACAGAATAGAAAATCTAGAACCAAAACATACAAAACTAGAATAAAAACTTACCTGAATGACTAAACACTAGGAGATGAGAACAAGAATAAGCCAGTGAAGCTGAAAAAAGATCAACACGGTTCTATCCAAAGTCCTAACATAGAGGTGATTTGTGTCCAACGAAGACAAAAGAGGGAGAACAGAGCACAAAATTATTTGAAGTAGCAATACCTGAAATTCCCCCAATTTAGTGAAAGACACCCACAAATTCAAGAAGCTCAGCAACTCAATTAAGATACAAAGAAAACCATAGTAAGGCCCATCCTAATGAATTTAAGGAAAACTAAAGCTAACAGAGAGTGAAATCCTTAAATTAGCCAGAGAAAGATGATGCTTGATACGAGGGAACAAGGAGATAAGTAACTGCTGACTTTTTATCAGAAGCCGTGAAAGCCAGAAGGCAATGGGTTAATATCACTGAAGTTAAAGAAGAAAAAAACTTTCAAACTAGAATTCTATATATAATGAAAATAATCTTCAAGAATGAAGACAACTATTTTCCGTCTTACTTATTTCCCTTAGTATGATAGTCTCGAGGTCCATCGGACTGTTGCGAACAGCGGTTTTCTTGTAGTTGAAGAGTATTCCATGGTAGATACGTATACGTACCGCATCTTTATCCAATCAAGGAGGCCAGTTGTGAAAGCAGCAGATGAACAAACAAGACAGACAAACAAAAATTTACAGACACAGACAACAGTACAAGAGGGAAGGTCGGGGGGAGGGGATAGTAAAGGTCAAATATAGGGTGACCGAAGATGATCTGACCTTGGGTGACGGACACACAGTACAATACTCCAATCATGTGTCATAGAAATGTACACTTGAAACCTATATACTCTTATTAGACAACGTCACCCCAATAATTCAATTAAAAAAGAATGAAGGCAAAATACCTAATTTTCAGGTAAGTAAAAGCTAAGACAATTTATCGCCAGCAGACTTACTGCAAGATATTTTAAGAGTTCTCCAGACTGATGGGAATGGATGCTTGATGCAAACTGAACCTTCAGAAAAGAATGACAAACACTTGAAATAGTAAATAGGTAGGAAAATAAAGACAATTTAAGCAAAAAACGGTGTCCTGTCCGATGAGCGTTACAAAGCATGCAGGTAATGACGCATAGGCCAGCTGCAGCACAGTGCATGGGAGACGGGTAAGTGGCCCGGCACGACCGTGAAGTCTGTCCATTTCCCACGAAGCGGGTACGACGGTCACTCTAAACGGACTGAAAAGTTATCCATGCACACGTGAGTCCTCAGAGCAGCCGCCAAAAAAGTAATGCAAAGAAGCGTAGCTGAAAAGTCAATAGCTAACTTAACGTCAACTTTAAAAAATACATAAGCAGACAAAAATAAAGCAGGGCTCAGACTTGGGCTGCCTCCTCTGTACCCACGGCCTGGTGGCTGTGCTCACTTCCGTCAGGTCGGCCGCCACCTCTGAGACGCCTGCACGGTGACAGAGCCCAATCTCTGCGTCCAGCCCACGCCCCTCCCCTCGGTGCAGACAACATGTCCCGCACAGAGGTCACGGTGGGAGGGCCCGTCGCTACACAGGCCCTACGCGATTTTTTTCAGGGTGTTTGAAAAATTTGAATGCTTTTCTATTAAAATCCAAACTTCTAGATTCTCTTTTTAAAAAAAGTGGAGATCTAGAATACAGATCCTGAATTCCTACAATAGCACTCCCGGCTCACACTAAGCGCTGACCCTGCGGTCTGACTGGCCGCTTACCCCTCCCCTAATCTCTGCCACTCCCGTGCACTGCTGACTGATGCATGAAAAAGCAAGTGGGCGAAGCACACCATTACATCCACTAATGCGAGTCTAGCATTGTAACCTGCGAAGCATTAGCCCTGGCCACACTGACCTGCACTGAGTTGCGAGCCAGCCAAGTCCCTTTACCTGAGGAGTTCCAATTTAAACAGGTTGTTGGGTTTTAGGTCTGTAGGGTTGGTTGTCTGACCCTCAGCGCAGACCCCGCAGGGGCCCCTGCTAATTTCATCTCCTTGGGTTTAGCCGACCATCATGGCCAGTTCAGACATTCCAGATTCGATTCTGTCATCCACCAAGTAACTTTCCCTTTTGATGCTATACCATGCAGAAATCTGCATTATGTCTTCTGCATCCTTCACTTTCACTGGAACCAGTCTTTAGTGACAAACACAGTGATGTGTCATTAGCATCGTTTTGCAATAATTCAGCTGAAGAACAAATCCTCTCAGATGAGGTTCTACCTCCACAGGAAGCCAAGCCGACGTCCGGAGGCATGGTTTCATGGTTAATGCTTTTATTAACGCTTGTCTGTGGACCCTAGTAAGTCTTTCTTGTGACAAACTTTCCTACGTCAGGAACACGAATAACTTGAACTCATAGCACCCGGAAAAGAACGGCGGGCAAATGGGGAGCCGCAGTGTGAGCGCAGGTGGGGCTCTGACCGGTGCTCAGGGTCAGGCAGGCTCTGCAAGGCGGATCCAGAATTTCACTGACTCTCGCCCCGCCAAGTGTGGGAACCTGGGAACCGTTTGGCCCAAGTCGTCACACCCCACCTGTCTTCATCGTCACACAGAGGGGCATTTGTTTAGCTCCCTCTTCTTTTTATGGGCACCCTTTCAAAGGAAATGGAAGAACTAACATGCATCTGGGAAGCAAAGGTTGCCAAATGCGTATATTTTCAAACTGTTAAACTCTATTTGGAAAAATAAAAAGAAAATTGGCATGTGTGCTTAAAGATCTTGGATGTCTGCTTTCCCATGCCTCTCAGCTATGCCTCGGGTTCTGTTAAAGGAAGGAAGTTCATCATCATTTAGAAAAAACTACAGGGCCAAGGGTAGCTGATAGCAGATCTCTCACCTTGAGTCAGGGATTATTTCCTGCAGTAGACCAAGGAGCTGGCTGTCCTTCACCTCCAGTTGGTCTGGGAGGCTCTGTGGACCAAGGTGTAGCATCCCCGCACGGAGGGCGGTGTCCTGGCTCATGTTCAAGATGCTCAAAATGCCCTGCTGCTGCCCCTCCCTTCCTAATATCTTTGACCCTGAGTACCCACATTAACATGTTATAAAAGAAACCAAAATAAGCTGGTTTAGAGGTTTTAGAAGTCATGTCTTTGATGTCTAGGAAAAACATCCCAAACAATTTAAAACATTATATAGTCTTTTTATTGAGATATAAAATCCACCACAGAAACCAGCCACGAAAATACAAAGGGCGCATCAATGCCTGTGGAGTCTTTCAGGAAAAGTAAACTCCAGTGTGAGACACAACAATGAACCAGTGTGGGCGCCACACCTCCCGCTTCAGAGCACGTGACAAGCTCCGCCTGGTCAGCGTCACGACTCGTCACGGAGACGGCAGGCAGCCACTCATCCACTGCCACGGATGAAAACCCCAAGGAAGGCGAGCGACCCACCCCAGACACACAGGGGGTATCAGAGCCGACACCACGTGGGGCCTCCAGGTGTCCTCACTGTGACCAGAGGGACCCTCCCTGCTCTCTGAAAGCACCTGGTGCCTCAGGGTCTCGACGGAAGGCCAACAGGCTGGAAATCAGGGGGGTCGAGGATGCAGATCAAGTCTGAGGCAGCCTTCCAGAGAATTCTCTCTTGCCTGGAGAGCCTGCTCTTTGTCCTAGCCAACCTTCAACTGATGGAATGAGGCCCACCCCCAGGAGGGAGAGCAATCTGCTCACTCAAAGTTCATCCATTTAAATGGTAATCTCATCCAAAAAATGCTTTTCAGGTTGACATATAAAACTACCCCTCACAGTTTTTATCATAAAATGCTTGGGATTAAGTAAAGCCAAGAGAATAATTTCAATATTTTAAATAAGTTGGTATCACTCATGACCTATTGCTTCTTCAGAATATAAATCAGGTAATATTAACATATTTTTATAGACAGAAAGGTAGATTGTGGACAAAATTATTGTTTTACTACTAGGGGTTATGATTAGGAATAGGAATTATGAAACAAAATTTGAGATGTCTGTGGAAGCTTCCAGGGAAGCATGAGCCTACCTGACGCCTTTGTGTGAATTCCTGTTGAGGAGAACGTTGGCAAGTGGAAAGCAGCTGAACTTCCTCCTTCGAACTCAGGCGCATGGAGGTCTGATGGCCTCCACCCCATTTCTGTGGGACCCGCGCAGTCCAGCGGGCCGTATACACGAACTATGACCTCGGACCGCATTATACAGTCTGACTCCAGTCACAGTCCAGTGAGAACTCAACCTAATGATACACCATTTACGTCAGAAGAAGTGGCCAATGACGCTGATTAACAAACCAAACATAATAAACTCAGGCAAGTCAAATGGAATCTGCCTTCTTAACTAATCCGCCTTGTTTTTCAATCCATCCTGAACAGATAAGACTCCTTTCTTAGTAATCCATTGCGTACGGTCTTCGACTCACACACCAAGGCCTCGTTCCTTGTGTCAAAGTAAAATCCCTTCCAGGGGATTTAGGTAAATTCACTTATTTAAAAGTATCCTGTTAAACACAATTATTTAATTTTATTCTCTTACCATCGCAAGGAAACTGCACATTTTCTCACAGTATTATAGCAGTATGAGTTTTAAGAATATGAGTTCTTAAGAGCAGCCATCTGTGGCTGAGACGGAGAACAGGCCGACCATCTGTCCGTCGGACATACACAGACGTGATGTTGAAGTCCCGGCAAGCAGACCCGGGAGCCGGCCGGCTGGAAGCTCCCCTCGGAGAATCCTCACGGCTCTCCTCGCCTGCCGCTGGCCGGCCTCTCGGCCTGCACAAGGAAGATCAGGGGACAGGCCCCGCTCACCCTCCCACAGCCACCACAAGGGAGCAGCATGAGGGACAGGGGAGAGCTCTGCCAGCCGGGGACCAGGCAGCGCCGGGGGTCCCAGCCACCCCCACTTCCACCCACCCAGCCCCTGCCACTGAGCAGGCCCCCACGGCACCCGTGGGAGCAGCGCTTTGGTTTGCAATAGGAGTAACTCATGCTCCTTCCCTTAAAGCTCTCGCACACTTGCATGCCAACACGATACAACAAAGTGACACGCACACACCCCAGTGTGACGCCGTCCTCATTCCCACTTTAGAAACAGAGGGGTACGCTGAAGGGAAACGGTGATTGCCGACCGACCGTCAGGCACGTCACAGGTAAGTGGCAGAGCTGGCCTTGAAACAAGACTCTCTTCCCTCCCTAATCAACTTTCCAGATCCCAGAGCTGCCACGCCCCCCTTCCTGCTCTGACGCCCTCCCCCCTCCAGGCTGCTTTTACACCCTATTTTAAAGTCTTATTCTTTCAAAGGGACCTCTGCTCTTATTGGCAATAATTACCCACCCAGTTCAAAGGCTCTCCCGATATGAAACTTCTTCAAGGACTAGCCGATTCATCCAGGCTGTTATTAAATTAGAATTATATTCTTGACCTGTTCTAATGAAGATTTTATGATTGCTTTCCGAATAAGCTTAATTATCACCTTGAAGTAACATTAATATTTTTCTAATCTTTATTATCTCCATTCAGAGGCTATGGACTCACTATTTGCTGGGCGTTTCTTGTCTCCTTAATCGGGGCCCAAATCACCCTTTCAGCCTCCACTTTAAGTCCTTGACTCCTCCCCACCCCCCACGGTGTGCAACAGAGCCCTCTGATCCCGCCAAACGGCTTTGTACATCGGTGTCTGTCCTTGAGTGTACTCGCTGTCACTGTGCGAGCAGTGACGGCCTCCAAGGCCGCTTCCCTGGCATCTGCCGTTCACCACGTCCCTCCCGTCCTGGCCCTCCGGCACACCACACGCACTCTGTCCTCAGACCCCCACAGGCGCCGGGTCCCCCCCTTCGGGTAGCACTCAGCACATGGCAGTTAGCACTGTGTTGGGGATGACTTAGCGTCTGCCTGTGGGTCCTGACTGCAGCTGGATGACAAATGTCGAGAATGTGGGATCAGCACTTCCACTTGCCCCGGGGGACCTGGCCCGGGGCCTGGGGGGCTGGCAGGTGGGGGTGGTTGTAGCTGTTCTCCTCCCCTCGACGGCCTCACACGCCTACCCTCTGCGTGGCCTCCGTTTCTCATTCATAAATCAGAGAAAGTGTTTTCCCAACTACCTTACAGACAGTGGTAAGACGGTGGAGAAAGCCCTGGGCTTGCCTTTGACTCTAAACTGTGGCCCCTCCCCAGATCTACTCACCAGGGAACTCCGGGCCCCTCCTCCACAACCCCACTCAGAGGAGGCCACTTCCCACCACTCCCAGCAGGCCCACCCGGTCTCAGTCCCTGTCGCCTCTCCCGTGGATGGCTCCTGCGCCTCCTAGCTTCCCGCCACCCGTGGAGTCCCACCGTCGCTTTCCCAGTGCGCTGGCCGAGCACAGGACTGAGAGCAACTGGGCTGCTCACAGCCTGGCCCGCGGCCTCGGGACGGGACGAACTGCCAGGCCCTGCCCGAGGCCCCCCTCAGCCCGTCCCCTCGGCCACTGTCTCCTTCTCGCTGCCGGAACAAACTAAGCATGCTCCCACCTCAGAGCCCAGACCTGACCCTCCTCCTGAGTGGAAGGCCCTGCTCAGGTAGCTGCAGGGGTCCCTCCCTGATGTCCGTCATCTCTGGGTCTTCAGGCCCCTTTGTCACCGAGGCCTCTGAAAGGCCACACCTGCACAAGCACCGTCATCCACGCTCACTTTCTTCCCTCCCTGCACCCGTCTTCAGGGCCCTCGTCACCAATGAGATACTATGTGCTCATGTGTTCCCACATGTAGATCCTGTCTGTCCCCTACAGGACCAGCCTCATCAGAGCAGATGCCTTGTTTGTTCACTGCTGTATCCCCAGCACCTTGATGAGTTCCTGGAATATAGTAGCTGCTCAATAAATGCCCACTGAATAAAAGTGGGAGAGCCCACTTAAAATTCCAATGTTTGCATCCATGGTTCTCTACTCTGGCTGCCCATTAAAATCCAGTGAGGATTTTAAAGGATACTGATGTTCAAGACCACATGGAGGCATTTAAATCAAAATCTCTTGGAGTGGAGCCTGGGCGTTGGTGTGTTTTCACAGCTCCCTAGGGGTTTCCAAAAGTATAATCAAGGCTGATAACGATTGTTCTGGGGCCCATCAAATAGAGTTTGTATCCAATGGTGTTTATGTTCCCAGCTCACACCTCGCCAGCTAAGTAGCTTGTACCCTTCCGCTACTTAATACTCTGCGCAGAGACTCAGGAAATGCCCATTTCAATGCAGAGAATAGTTTGCGCACCAAGAAAACCTCAGTGCTGTGCTTGGTTGGATTTGGGTCCGTATCTCGTTTGGGGAAAGACAACTGAAGAGACAGAACCACCGGAGTTCAGCAGCAGCTCGACAAGGCACTCCACTGGTCGCTGAAGTACTGGTCACTGGTCGAACCCCACGTGACACCCATGTGACGAGAGTCATCATTTTCATAGGGTAAACCCATGTAGTTTTAGATTCTTTACAAAGCGTTTTGCCCTGCGGTTCCCCACAGGTCGAGTCCGAGCCATTTACTGCTCTCGGGAAAGGCAGAGACTGACCAAAACTGAGATAATTTTTTTCAGCTTTGTGGAGCAAATAGGATTTGTTAAGCTCAACCGAGACAACGGTCTTGAAAGTGAGGCTTCTGGAGAGAAAAGACCTTGACAAATACCCAAAGCTTTCCTCTAATGGAGCCGAGAAAGCTCATCACACCGACCAGTAGGTTCTCAAACTTTTTGGTCTCAGGACCCCTTTGCACTATTAAAAACTGAGGGAAACTCTGAAGAGTTTTTGTTTAGTTATATTGGCTCTACCTATCAATAGTTATCATATTTATACATTAAAATTGAGAAGCTTTAAAATTAATTCATTTAAAAACAGCAATGTTAAACCCACTACATGTTAACAGAAATAATATATTCTGATAAAAATAATTATATTGTCCAAAACAAAAAAGTGACTCTTTTTGAAGTATTTTTTGCAAGTCTCTTCCACGTGAAGGGTAATAGAAGACAGTTAGATTTTCACATCTGCTTTTGCATTTGGTCTCCTTCAATCCACTGTTTCGGTTGAAATATATTAAGAAAATCTATCTTCACATACATATATTGTTCAAAAAGGCAAGAGTTTATTAATAACCATCTCAGATTATTATGGAATTCTTTGATACTATCAATTCTTTGATACTTAAAGTCTAGTTGTAATGTTGAATCTGAAATCGTATCAATGACTTTTCATTCCCTGATATATTAAAATTAATCCATCTCGCACTTTGAATAGGTCTTTTTCCCTGCATGCATTTGTGACATCATGCATTGGTGATTTGGAAAATATTAGTTCACTAAGTCATTTGGATCTTCCAAATGTTGACACAATTCATTACTCAATATTAAAAAATGACATTTGTTAACGTCGCCACCCATCACATCGGAAATGTCTTTAAGTATGGGGGAGTAAGCTCCCGGTAGAAGACACCAGATTTCTAAATTCTAATTTTCACTTGAAAGCTCAAATTTTATCCTTGGCAACAAATGCTCTCAACTGTTTTTCTTGACATGACAGGCTCACTTTGTTCGTTTCTGAGAAAATGTCTCCCAAATACCGACATCTGAGGAGCCAGAGTCTGTCAACTATCCTTTCAAGTAAAAATGGTGACCATGCAAAGTGAGGCTGGCTCAGGACTGTCCTTGAGAAAAGCACTCTGGTCCAGGAAGCAGCAGGGGCGCTCCAGACACACTTCCTGTCTTGTTACATAGAATATTAAAACAGGTAGGCTCAAGGGTTGAGATTTAACAGCATTGATCATTTTTATTGCTTCATCAAGGTCAGTCTTTCATTAATCTGACGTTTTTTGTGTGCTGTGAATGGACGGCAGTGAAGGACGCAATGAAGACTGGTGCTGTTCAGTGCCACTGGCGTGAATGCTGCCGAAGTGTTAGACTATTTTTGCAACTATGCTAAAAATGTCAACATGCTCTTTAAAAGGCAAACGACGTCTTCGTATTTATTAAAATAGCTTTATGTTTCATGAACTCTCTGAAAGGGTCTCAGAACCCTGGGGGGGTCTTCATACCACACTTTGAGGACTGCTGCTCTAGAGGAACCAGAGAGGTGGGGGTGGCATTCCCGATGGCTTTCAGGAAGGAGGGACGGTCCCCTGGCCCCTCTGGGTGGGACAAAGCAGACAGAGGAAATAAGGGGCAGGTAGGCCCGTGCCCTCCTGCTGCTCAGGATGGGGACATAGGGCAGAGGCATGGTGTTTGAAAGAACCAAGAAGATTTGAGGGAGTTTCCCCAAGAAAGAAGACTTGTTCCCACTTCCTAGAGCACACATTCCAGCAAACACCAGCACCCTGAGGAAAGTCTGATGCTCAGCATGGCCTGGGTCCAATGCAGCACTGCCCAGGGTAGATTAAATACAGTTCATGCATGCCATCACATTTACCGTAAATGCCTAAATGCATTTTCTCTAAGACAGAGAGTAAGGCAAGGACGTCTGCTCTCACCACTTGCATTCAACAAAGAACTTGAAGTTCTAGCCATTGCAATAAGACAAGAAAATAAAGAAAAGGCATGCAGATTGGAAAGGAAAAAATAAAACTGCCCCTATTTGCAAATGACAGAAATGTCTACATAGAAAAGCTCAAGGAAGCCATAAAATAAAAAAGAACTAGAACTAAGAAGTGAAGTAAGCAAGATTGCTAAAATCATAATTGACATTAAAAAATTAGCTGCATATTCTACATACCAGAGGTAGGCAAGCGGACCCTGAAATGACAAGTGTAGCGCCAAGTATGGCTGTGTCAAAGACAACTAAATACCAAGGTACCAGCTTGACAACACACGCATCGAATCTGGGTGCTGAAAATTACCAAGCATAAAGGAAATCGAACATTGAAATTCATGGCGAGACTTACTGTCCTTGGGGATGGGAAGAGGAAGCATAGCAAAGATGTCAATTCTTCTCAAATTGGTCTACAGATTTAATGTAATTTCAGTCAAAGTCCAGCAAACCATTTGTAGATACAGACACATTTATTCTAAAGTTTATGTGGAAAGGCACAGGACCCACAAGAGCTGAAATAATCTTGATGGTGGAATAAAGTGGGAGGTCTCAGCCTGCTGCTAAGGCTGACTGCACGGTCACAGTGCCACAGCCAGCATGGGGCCAAGGCTGCAGGGACAAGCATCACTCAGTGGAACAGCATGGGAAACCCAGAACAGACCCACACAGATATGCACAACCGACCTTTTCCCCATAGAAAGTGAAGTCTAACTATGATAAAATATGCACACAAGAACAACATAGTAAAAAAACAGCAATTTTAATTCTGACCATGAATATTTTTTCAAAATCCTCACTCAAGGATATTTTACTGATTTTAGATGGGGTGGGGAGGGAGTGGGGAGAGGGAGAGAGAGAGAGAGAGAATGAGAGAGAGAAACACCCATCAGTTGCCTCCCATATGCACCCAACTGGGACGGGACCTGCAACCTGGTCACATGTGCTGACCATGGATCAATTCCACAACCTCCTGTGTACAGGACAACGGGGCAACCAATGGAGCCACCCACCCAGGGCTGACCATGAATAGTTTTTGAACTGAAATGTAATTTACATACCAACACATTCACCCTTTTAATGTATATAATTCACAAGCGTTGAGTATATTCATGGTGCTGTGCAACGGTCACCTCTATCTAATTCCAAAACATTTCCCGATGTTTTGGACATGGGACCCCAAAGCAGTCCCGTGTTCCTTAGGGGTCATGCCTCATGTCATGTCTCCAAACCCCCGTTAACCACCACTTTAATTTCTCTGTCTGAATTTCCCTATTCTGGGCATTTCCTGTACGTGGAATCCCACAATAGCCGGCTTTTCATGTCGAGCTTCTTTCATGAGCCAGAAAGGACACAGGAGGCAGCATAAGGACCCAGGGTGACCCCAGCACCCACCATCTCCTCCCTGGTATCTGGATGGTGTGTTGGTCCACGGATGAGCCTAGGGAGAAATCCCAAACCGACCAAACTCAAATCCTCAAAAGATGGACCGTTTATTCAGAAGTGACTGAGCTAGTCTGAAAGAACAAGTTCTAAAACCAGAAGAGACTAAGATCCGCACACTGACCGGTCTGAGTTCTCTTCTTCCCTTTTCCAGGGGAACAGAGAAGCTCCAAAACAGAGTGACATCAGATATGGCAAATAAGGAACATTCTATTTTTCTGAAACTCTGACTCATAGCATTGAAGCTACTATCTTCCCAGCTCTTAACAATCCCAGTTTCCCAGTTTCAAGCTGAGGGAACTGAGATTCAGAGATGTTCAGCGACTGTCCAGTGTCACGTACAAATTCACGTCTGCCTGCCTCCAAATCCTGCGCTCTTTCTGAGCAACAGGCCGTCTCTCCCCGGGAGGAGTAGCATCGAAGTCCGGGGCTTCTCACAAACTCTAACTAGGCACCGTCACGTACTTGACCATCTCACCTAAATCAAGGCATACACTGTATGAGGACTTATAAAACAAAACCAAATACAAATTTCTAATCTTCAGAAACTCTTTAAACACAAGCTCCCAAACCCTTTTCCCCACTCGAAATTTAAAACACGTTTTATAAAGGAGATTTTAAAACATCATTGCAGAATTCGTTCTATACCATGTGTTGATAGTATTGTAAACGCTACCACTAGCAGTCACTTGGCACATTACACGCATGTTGCTTCATAACTAGCTAGCATTAATTGAGCACCTACTGGGTGCCAGACCTTGCACTGAGTCCCCTCCACGTATCACCTCAATTCCTCTTCACAACCACCCGTCGAGGGTGGCTGAGTAGCGGGTCCCTAACACACTGCACGTCAGTGACAGCCCAACTATGGTCTCTCCCGGCTCCGAAGCCCACGCCGTTACCAAATACCCCATCCTGCCAACAAAATATGGAGTCCTTCAAAGTTCTGGTCTTAAGATGGCTAGAAACGAAAGGAGGGCCAGAGTGGAAAATAAGGAGGAGTCACCTCGAAAGAGAGCGAGAACCGTGTGTGCGGGCTCACAGAAGCATGTGCGTTCACGCTGAGGTTTCCTCAAAGTACTGACATCTTAGTTTGAAAAGATCATTTTCTGTGATTAATACCCTTGGAGGAGTTTGAGTTATAAAATCTTCACTATGTAGATTATTAAGGACAATTAAGTCCTATTTCTTTTGGGACCAAACTCATGATAACTACACATATGTGACACGGGATGTCATGTTGAATTGTGTCCTCCTCCCCAAAAGACAGGTGGAGGTCGTCACCCCTGGAACTTGTGAATGTGACCTCATTTGCAACAGGGTCTTCACGGATGCCGTCCGGTAAAGATGAGGTCAGTGAGGTGGGCCCCACGTCAGATATGACGGATGTCCTCAGAAGAAGGGCAGAATCTGGACACAGACACAAGGGAGAAGTCCATCTGACACAGACACGCAGGGAGGTCTCCCAGGGACGGTGGCGTAGCTGCCAGACAAGGGGCACCAAGGACGGCCATCACCACCACAAGCCGGAAGAGGCGGGACAATTCTACCCAGAGTCTGGGAGGGAGCGTGGCCTCGCCAGCACCTTGACCTTGGACTCCTGGTCACCAGCACTGTGGGAGAATGAAGCTGTGTTGTCTTACGGTCCCCCGTCTGGGGTATTGTTGATGGCAGCCCCGGGAAACTGGATGCGGGGGACCCGGGCAGGAAAGGGAGGGCGCGGGGGGAGCCAAGGACGATCATGTACTGGAGGAAAGGGGAAGAGAAATCACAGTGACATGGGAAAGAGGTGACGTGTTCTGGGAAAAGAGGAAGTCCTGATGTACCTACTTTCTTGTTTTGATTTCCTTAGAATTCAAAATACTCAGAAAAATGTTTGCGCGCACTGCGTACCACAGACGGTCAAGAAAGCCACTGTGAGCCTTACCCAGATGGGTGGGGTTTTGTCGAGCTGGCTGCATCATTTGCTAAATGGAACCGTTTATTATAATTACTAAAAAGAACATCACACAACACATGTGTGGGAGTGTGCATGTGGGTGCACACGTGTGCATGGGTGATGTTGCTCACTCGACAGATTGAGCCTCGTTACAAAGGACATGTTTCGGAATCTGTGTCCCACTCTGGGTCCCCCACACTGACAACCCCGCCCCAGACCCAGGCGTTGATAACGCGGCCCTCAGAGCCCAGGACTCTGGCGTGCTGGGGGCAGCACAGGAGGAGGCGGGCACTGCCCACCATGTGCACTTACCTAGCGCCATCTGCCTAGGGCATGGGGTGGGTTCTGAGATGGGTCACCATTCTCTCCCCAGGAAGGAACAGGAGAGACAAGGTGACCAAAGGACTGTCTTGGTGGACAGCTGGTCTGGGGCCCTGCAGTTTGCCCCATTTTGTCCCTAGGCCAGAGCCTGCGTTCTTCTAAGGAGGCTTGCACCAGGCCTTTGCTCCTGCTCAAGGTCAGAGATTCTGCTGTCCTTTGGTCCCAGGAATGACTGGACACCTGCCCCTGGGGCACACTGGGCCCGCGCCCCGGGAGGCTGGCGCTCACTCTTCCTGCTGCGTCCGTGCCCAGGCCGTTTCGGGGCTCCCGTTGTGTGTTTTCCTTACGGTGTAACTGTGAGCAGATGCTGTCTTCATGCCGCAGCTTGCTGCACACCTGGGGGAGGTGACCTGATGTCAAGCTCTAGTCGTGACATTTCAGAGCTGATTGACACAAGATGCGTTTCTTAACCTGTGAACTGAGTCCCCTCACCTATCAAACGGGCATGTTGATTTCTCAGAGCTTCAGCAAGCACCGAATCAAGCCGTTTTTCGAAGTTGGTCTCTTTCACCTGAGAGTGAGAGATTTACTCACACTAGCCTTTCAGGCTGAGGCGGAGGTGGGGCTCCACCCAGAGCGATGCGGGGACGTCTCAGACTGGGAGTTGGACCCCGGAAACGTCCCAGATCCAGCACCACAGGTCTGGCCTGGTCCCCGTCTAAATGACTCAGGTGCATGCTGTCACAATGGGGGGGGGGTCACACTAACCCTCCCCTGCCCGCAGTCCTCCTCCCCTGCTGCCTCTCTGCACAACACCTCTGGCTGAGCGCGGCCGTCCCCAAGGATGAGCACACCCCCTTAATGCCGAAGGCTTCCTGCCGCGCTCCAGGCTGATGCATCAGCTCCTCTCCCCTTGATGCACAGATGCCTCAAAATTAAAACGTCCAAAGCAGCTTTCCTGCTTCCTGCCAAGCCTACCTGCGCCCCTCCCTAGCCTTCCACGTCTCAGAGAACAGCACCATGGACACCCAGCCCATCCAGCCAGAACCGATACCTTCATGGAGACCCCCAGCCAGTTCTGTTGATGTCATGTCAAGACTCCACCCCAAATCTGTCATTTCCCCTCCCCTACTCGAGACTCTCACCTCGCCCCACTAGTCTCTTCATTTGTCACCCTGGCCCCCCCACCATGTGCCTGCCGCAGCCACGCTGGCTGCTACCCCAGCTGCAATGGAGCCCACTTCTCGCTGCTGCTCACAACCTCCCAGTGGTTTCCCCGTGTGCTCAGGGGGAAACCAAACTCCACCAGTGGCTTCCGAGGCCTCCCGAGGACCTTGTCCCCACCCACACCCCCACCTCACCTCAGGCCACTTCTCACGCACTGAGTGTGAACTGCACTTCCTGCTTGGCAGAGCCCTACCCCAGGGCCTTTGCACTTCAGGGCCCACCGCCTGGACTCCCTCCCACCTGGCCTTCCCGGAGGGCCCCTTACACCCCCAGGTCTCAGGGGACCTGTGCCGACTCCTGCCCTGGAGCAGGTCATGGCTCTGAGGCGTTCCTCCATGTCATCTGTGAGTGCGGTTCTTCCAGGAAGCACAGTTCAGGATATTTTTATCTGCTTCATTTTTTTATTGCAATAAAACATAGAGTCAAGCGTACTACCTTGAAGCATCCAGCTGGGTGAATTTTTACGTGTCTACACCTACGTCACCACTACCCAGATCAAGAAGGAGGCCATTGCGACAACCCCAGGTTCCCCGTATCCTGTGCAAGTCGGTCCCTGGCGTCTTCCTCCCTGTGTCCAGTGGTGAGCACAAGTCTGGCTTCTCTCAGCCCCCGATGGGCTGGCCTGTTCTTGAACTTCACAGAAATGCAATCACATAGCTTGTACTCTGCTATGTGTGACTTCTTTCACTCTACAGAACTCTATGTAAAATAAATTGTCCTTTTTCCTTATGACTGTATGATATCCCATGGTGTGATTATTTATTCGTTCTATTTTGGGGCTTTTTCCAATCGGTGCCCACCATGAATACAACTATACCTGTCTTTTGCCGGACACAAGACCCCATCCCTGTTGTTGAGTCGGTACCTAGACATAGAGTCACGGGGCCATAGGGTCAGCCGATGTTTCGCTTTCACATATTCTATCAACAGTTTCACTTTTATCTCTGATTTTGATCGTTGTCTTCCCTGGTGGAACGAGGCTCCGTGAGGGCCAGGCCTGCCCATTTTGTCCACCTTTAAAGTCCGAACACCTGGCCCATGAGCTTAGCACACTATGAGCACTCAAAGTCCGCGTTTGTTGGAATAATAAGTTTCAGATTCTGTTCTTCAGTGTCTGTTTCCTCATTTTACTTAGAAGTTGTTGTCACGTCTGTTCTTGGTATCCTTCAAGCGTCAGCTGTCCTTACATGCCCTGTTCCCTCTGGGGGACTAAAAAGTCCAGAGAGAGCCTGAGGAATTGCCCATGCTTTCCGGTCAGCCCCAGAGTGCCGTCAGAAGACACGCACTGGTCCCTTGGGTGGTCTGTGACCACCCCGGGCCAATCAAGTGTGGCCAAGGTTACAGTCACGTGGTCAGCCTGTGGGGGGCCTTGTTGGGTTGAGCCTGCAGCAGTCACTTTAACATTTGTCCTGACTATGGGATGTAGGTACTTGTCCCTGTGCCTGACATAAAGTTGCTGCTCAGCAAACCAACTACTGTCATGTGTCACCAGCATTACTGCTACTCCTACTACTGATGTCCCAGTTCATAGCTGACATTCGCCTCATCGGGCCAGCCAATATTCCCTAAAGAGGCAACCACAGCCAGGGAACATCAGCCTCTGACTTCTGTCTGCCCAGTGTTATGTGCAATATGTGGGCTCTCAGACACAAAATTCTCATAAAAGGACACTGTCAGCCGCTGCACGTGGTGAACCAGCATGCGTCATTCAAAAGGCACACGCACTCTCATTTCCTTTAGGAGAGTAGAGCCATTCACATGAGAAGTCATCACTTCACACCTGGACGTTCTGCAGTGGACAGACTCTCAGGGCAGCCCCCATCTTTCCTGCCCCATGGTACCCACAGCCTGGTTCGACCCCTCCGCCCGAGTGTGGGCAGGCCCGTGACTACTGCGATCCAAGAGATGACATTCGAGATGCCAGAATAGGTGTGTTTGGGGTTACACGCACGGGACTGTGAGACGACATTGCAGGAAGCGCATCATCCATCCGGCCGGAGTCTCTCCCACTGGCGGGCTTTGAAGATGCAAATAACTACATAGGGGAGCCCCACGCAGCAGTGACCCCTGGAAGCCACGGGGAGTCCCCTGCCTGCAAGGACCTCCTGCTGACACCCCCCATGAGATAAACCCCTGAGCTCTCCAACCACAAAGAACCACCTCCTGCCAACAACTATGTAAGCCTGGAAGTGGGACCTTCCCCAGGGACCCTCAGAGGAGACCACACCCCACCCAACACCTGCGTGGTGGCCTTCTGAGAGCCTGAAGCAGAGGTCCCAGCACAGTTGAGCCCAGGCTCCTGATCCACAGAAGCTGGGACGATAAATGTGTGTGGCTTTAAGTTGGTGGCAATAGAGTTCTACAGCAATAGGTGCTGACATGCCATCTGCTTTCTCCCTGAGTTCACCAGCACCTGTTACGAGCACACTGCCAACCATGATGCTGGGCACTGGACACAGGACATTAGTGGTCACTCCACCCAAGTATGACTGGCTTGAAAGCCATCGACATTCTATAGCCAGTTTGGTAAATGACTCAGGGACAGAAATAGCATAGCGCTGGTGCCATCGGCCTTATTTAATGGTTTCCCGAGGGTACTGCTTCCCTTTAGACAAGGTTAAGTGTTCGTGGCAAAACCAACTTGCTTGGTTTCACTATGGCACTTAATTGCAATTTAATTAAAATATTAAATCATCATATTTTAGTAAAAGCATGAATGTATCAAAGCTTTTAAAAGAAGCCTGGGAAATGTCACATCACAGAAGGACTGGCGTGGGAACAAAGGAGGCTGGCTGACATGTGCCACGACAGTGGCCGTGCCGTCCCTCAGTCCGGGACAAGGTGACAGGCAGCCTTCCAGACGGCTGAGTTGGGGAGACAAGGAATATTACCGTCTTCCCATGGAATGAACCATTCTGCATGTGAACATTAAATTAATATTTCTGGTTATATGCAATGTATACCGTGGTTAAATTATTCTGTAGTTCTGTGGTTGAATAATTGGAGCTGTCTTGGTTTGTAGCAACTGTGGACTTTGTGGTTAAGTTACATTGTCCAGTTTGTGTTAATGGCTACGTGTGTATGCCTATGAGTGTGTGTGTGTTTCTAGGTGATTCTCACACAGTTACAGGTCCCTGACACTACACCACCGAAATGGGTGAAACCAGCCCGGGTGCGGGAACGAATCCCTCCCAGGTCACTCCCACTTCTGGTTTAAATCTTTTCATATGAATCATAACCATTAGTGGGAACTTGAAACTCCTCCCAGGTCTTCTACACAGAGAGTGAAAATCTGTAGCATTAATCTTCAGAGACGGTTTCCAGGACAGCAGCTGCAGGACAGAACCCCCCTCCTTCGTAAACAACATGAGACTAACTCTCCTACCTTTTCCCGACCCTTTCAGTTCACGCATAAGAAGAAGTTTTTGTAGGAAACTAACACATACAGTGCCATTATGTTGAACTTTATTTTTTTCCAGATCCATAATGTTTTAGACTGATTTATGCTATTTTCTATGTTCTTTTATTATGTTCCGGCTTTGAATGACATAAAAGTAGAGTTTTCCCTGAAAACAAATTAGAACCATACAGATAACACATTTCTGTGTGTAAGAAAGTGGGTCCCAAACACCAGCAAGTCAGTGGGTGACAGTGACTGTCGAGCTGAGGGTCTGACACGGGGTCTGTGACAAGCAGAGCACGGTTCGACCTTCAATCGCAGCTGTTTGCCAGACAGACAGACAGACACTCCACTGCTCACCAGTGAAAACATACGGTGGGTCACGTCAATTCAGAATCTACCCACGTCCAGTTCTAGGTTTTTATTTAGCTTTTTTAGTATTCAAAAGACAACCAGAAATTATCATCCCAAGATTATTTGATTGGATGCGGAACCGGGCACATACTCTGCCCGTGAGGCCACGAGCTGGAATCGAACTCTTTGATGGGCAATTTAACAGTAAGTGTGAAGAGAATAAAATAGTTAATCCTCTTGGACGCAGCTGTCCCTCTTCCAGGAATTTATGATACGGGATTAATCTGAGCTCTGCATGACGGTGTGTACAAAACCGCCCATCACAGAGCACTCTGTCACTGCACAGGAATAGAAGTTGGCAGCATAGGAATTATGTCTATTACAGAAAATACTTGAATAAATTGTGCCGTCCCCCTAGGATAGAATATTATACAATTATTAAAGCAAGATTTTTAAGATTTATGTAATGGCATAGAACATTTTAACATCGAGAGAAAAAGCAGAATCCAAAACTCCATGATTAAGTAGGTGTATCTGTGGAACAACTGTGATCAGGACATACAGCATCCTGTTCGGTGTGTTTGTCTCTGAAAAAAATCACGGGAGGAAATATTTGCAAATCATATATCTGATAATGTACCCGAATTACATAAAGGACTCATACAACTCAACAGCAAAAACATCCAGTGTAAAAATGATCAGAGGATCTCGACAGACACTTTTCCAAAGAGAACACACAGATGTCAACAGGAGCAGAGAAAGATGCTCGATGCCACCGACCACCCGGGAGATGCAAATCAAAGCCGCAGTGACATCTCATGTCCCACCAGTCACAGTGGCTGTCATCAAAAGGACAACAAGCAGCAAGTGTGGGCGAGGGTGTGGGGCAAAGGGACCCTCGTGCACTGCTGGTGGGAATGCACATCGGTGCAGCCGCTGTGGGGAACAGTATGGAGTTTCCTCAAAAAAATTAAAAATAAAACTGCCTTGTGACCTACAAATTCTGCTTTGGGGTATTTATCTGAAGAAAACAATGACGTTGATTTGAAAAGACACCTGCAGCACCACGCGCGCTGTAGCATTATTTACAATAACCAAGATGTGAGCACAACCGCAGTGTCCGCTGACGGATACAGGGATAAAGAAGATATGTCACACAAAGACAATGAGATATTATTTAGCTATTGCAAAAAGGAAATCCGAAAATCTGCAACAACATGAAGGGACCTTGGGAGCACTGCGTTAAGTAAAATAAACCAGACAGAGAGAGACAAATTACCCTCACTTACATGTGGGATCTTAAAAAAGAAACCGAACTCCTAGGTGCAGGGAATAGAAATTGATGGCTTCCAGAGGCAGGGGCCCAGGGCCACACAACAGATGACAGGGGTCAACAGGTACGAACTCCCAGATACGAGATAAATAAGCCCTGGCAGGGTGACTACAATGTAGCTCCTTTGAAAGTTGCTGGAGAGCAGATCTTAGAGTTCTCTTCACAAGACAAAAGTGTAACTGTGTGATGATGGATGTTAACTAGGCTTTCTGTGGTGATCATTCACAATATATACAGATAACCAACCACCTGGAAGTCATATGATGTTATATACTGATCGCATCTCAGTTCAAAGCAGTGGCTAACTAATTAGTTTGTACCCCAGTTCTGCAGTGGACCCCGATAGTCACCTTAGCCCAGGTGTAAACTCACCTGCGGAATCTGCGGGTGGCCAGTGGCCATGCCTGGAATAAATTAACGGGGGCGGTGCAGCCTTCCCGGAGCTACAGTCTTCTCAGAGACCACGGTGTTGGTGGTAGAATTATTTCAAAAGCAGGCCATGGTTTTGAAGGTGAAGAAGCAGCTTATATTGAGAGGTGACAAATTACAACCAAGAAAATATAGGCCCCTCGGGGGGTCTTTAGAAACCCTGGGAGAAGACACATCGTGTTGGTGCGGGGGGGCTCTCATGAACCACATTTGTATGTGAAAGGAAAGAGTTCACCCTGCAGGTTGGAAAACTTGGAGAGAGGTGGGTGGCCCAGCGGCAGATACACACGCCCAAGCGGGGTAATTGCTGGAGCGGGGCATCCGGATTTCCAGTCCCCCTTCAGGGTGCATGCGGGACTGCAGCCCTTGAGGTGGGCGTGGCCACGTGACCCACATTGGCTAGTGATGGGTGAGCAGTGACTTCTTTCACATTTGTTCACAAGCAAGTTTTCTCCCCTCGCCTGTCAAGATGACAAATCTCAGTCTAGACAGTGGAGGCTGCTTCACCTGGAGCACAGCCTCTTGACCCCCGGGATGGACATGGGCCCCGAGTGGCAATAAACCGTCGTTGTCTCAAGCGGTTGAGAGTCGGGATTTTCTGTAACCTGGCACATGAACCTTTTGTGCTAAATGTGTTAAAGAGAAATTGCATGGAAACAAAAATGTCATAAATCAAACATTTTACTTTTACTCTTAGAAATTCTTTAGAAAAATTTATTACTAAAACATCCCTTTACAAGTTAAGGAATATTTTTCTATTTTGAATTATTGCGACCTAATGAATACGGGTATTCATAAGACTTTATAGTATCTTAGAAAATGCAAATTGACCTCTACCACTTTTTAAAAGTCTGTTAACTGATAGAAAGTTATAAAATAATTTGGGGGCTGGAGGGTAAGGGAGGAGGGGAGGGGAGAGGATGAAAATAACTAATTGAACAAAAGTAAAATAAAATTAAAAAAAAAGAAAGTTATAAAATAATTTGCTTATCAAATGATTATACCCTATTTATTAAAAAGAGAATTTTTCTATCCAATAATATGTTAAAGGAATCAGTTATTCAGAGCTCTTCAGGGTTATCACTTAAGTTAGAGCTGAGGCAAGAAGAGTATAAAGTGTGCCTGGAGCACGTGTCGAAAGGTAAGAAAATATTTACACACACACACACACACACACACACACACAGACATATGAGGTCCGTCTGGAGAAAGTCCAGCCAGTGTTAATATAATGAGAACGGTTGTGTGACATCGACGTGACCTGGCAGCCAAGGAGAGTGGACTGGAATGCGCATGTGTGAACAGTGATGACTTCACTGTGCTAGTCAGTGGGGGCGGTAGACACTGTTGAGTGAGCATGTGCCCTGTGTGGCCATCACATTCAAAATGGCTGAGCGAGTAGAGCAACAAATCTGCGTCAAATTTTGCGTTAAGCTTGAACATTCCTCCGCGGAGACTGTTCGGATGACTCAGGAGGCTTTCGGGGATGATGAGATGAGTGCAGCACAAATAAAAGGGTGGCACGAACGTGTCAAAGATGGTCAAGAATCTGTTGACAGTGGTCCACGTGCTGGGAGGCCTGTAGCAAGCGGAACACCTGAGAACGTTGCACGTGTACCGGCTGCAGTCAACAAAGATCAGCGACTGACAGAGCGAGAGCCAGAAGCTGATCTGGGGATTCCAAAAACTACTGTGTCCTAGATTTTGACACAGGATTGTGGTATGAAATGTGTCACGGCAAAATTCGTGCAATGGCTTCTGCTACCAGAGCAGAAGGAACAAGGTGCTGCAGTTGCTAATGACGTGACTCAAAACACTACCAATGAACCAGATTTCCTCAAGAAGATCATAACCAGAGATGAATCGTGGGTCTATGGCTGTGATCTGGAAATGAAGGTGCAGTTGTCCCAATGGAAGCCACCTGGTTTTCCACACCGGAGGAAGATGCAGCAAAGTTGCAGCGAGATCACGACCACATTAACTGTGGTTTTTGATTGGGAAGCTGTTGTCCGTCATGAGTATGCCCCTCCAGGCCAAACAATTAATAAGAAGCACTGCTTCAAAGTTCTTCGTCAGTTGAGAGATGCAACGTGACGAAAAGAGCCTCAGCTACGGGCAGCTAGTGACTGGCAGTTTCATCACGACGATGCGCCCACTCACGCATCATGCCCGGTGCAAAGTTTTTGGTGGAACATCAAATCACACAGGTGACTCAACCTCCCCATAGCCCAGATTTGGCACCCTGCGATATCTGGCTGAAAACTAAAATCACCTTCGAAAGGCAAAAGATTTCAGACTGTTGAGATGCAGGAAAATACAATGGGCAGCTGATGGAGATTGGGAGAACTGTGGGAGGTCCCAAGGAGCCTATTTTGAAGGGACTGAGTTGTCATTGTCCTGTGTACCATGTTTCTCGTATCTTCTTCAATAAATGCCTCTTGTTTTCATAGGTCATGGCTGGATACTTCCTGGACAGACCTTGTACACAGGTATACATGCACCCATCTATATACGCACACACATGCACACACATGCATACAGACGCACACAAAGGATAGGCGCATGTCAAAGAGACGAGGAGCAAACCAGAAGGAGCTCCCAATGGCTCTGTCTCATGTACTTTGAGCAGCAAAATAAACAACATGTTTTGGATTGTAACACGAATCCACCCTGATATGGATAAATGACCGGATATGAAAGTAACTGGAGGAGAAGAAATCTTCCTTACAGGAAAACTTTAAGCAATCTATATAGCTACTTCCTCTTCCAGGATGTGGGGCTCAATGGCCCTCCCTCCCTCTAACCTCGAGAGCAGACCAGACTTACTCGCTTCCAAAGAGCAGTAGATGGAACATCAACTTTACAATGGAGAAACAACAAACCACCACTTTAACCAAGTGCTGAAGGTCACGATCGTCCGTGCTGGCACGTGGACATCAGGTGTGCCCTAATAGAACGTGATAAGAAGGGCCTGAATGGGACCTCAGTCCCGTTCTTTCCCAAACCCTATAACCTCATGAAGAAAACGACAGACAGACCCGACGGGGGTGATTCTACAGGACCCCTGGGCAGTGCCCTTTAAGACTTCCAAAGTCATGAAACACAAAACAAAGGACTGAGAAACTGTCACAGGCCAGAGGAGACTTGAGAGACGGGACAACCAAAACCGGCATGGCGCCTTCGGATCTTGGGACAGACAGACGACATCAGTGAAGATGCTGCCGAGGTCCGAATAAGAGCAGGAGCTGAGCTGACGGCGATTCACCAGAGTCGGTTTCTTCATTGTGACAAATAAACCGTGGTCATAGAAAATGTTAATGACCAGTGGGACTGGGCGGAGGCTGTATGAGAACTCTCTGACATGCCTTTTTGGAAAATCTAGAAGCATTCCAAATTTTAAGGTTTAAATTTAGGACGTGTTGAATGGACTCACTCAGCTCCCATACTGATGGTGCCGTCTTGTTCACCAGGTGATATTCCTTTACTCGTGTAACCATTCGGCCACCAAAGTGGCAGCATTTATGCTTTGGTTCCTGCCACCTGCTCGGCGAAGCAGTTGCAAGTGAAGAAACCGGAGTGGTGTATTGAATGCAGCATAAAAGCCTGCATTCAAATTACAGAGTCAATTGTAAAGCTGTATTATAATGACTTTACAGAGACCTTCAATCAGTGCACGGATGTCTGTTGAACTCGATTGGACGTGAATACAAAACGATGAAGACAAAGGCAGCGTGGCCTTCTGCGCCCTGGTGAGGTCCTCCAGTCCGCTCATTAAATGGGAGGAGAAGTGAACCTGCCTGATAAGAGACTCTCGTCGGTGAGCGGATGACTTTAGAATATTGTGTAAAACAGGGAGTGAGGACTACAGAACAGAGTACTCAGAAGCAACTTGGAAATGAAGAAAACCTGTGGCCTTGAAAACTTCAATCGCAAATTATAATTTCCTCTCTTCCAAATTCTGATGGATATCAAAATTAACACCTGTGTTTTGTTGGGTACCTACTAACTCCCTCACGCTTCCCGTCATATTTCTATATTATTCTTTTCCTCTCTCAATACTGAAGGCAGTGCATGGTTCCCGAAAGATTAATAGCATAATTAATAAGCATTTAAAATTTAAAAATAAGATTAAATGTGAATTACTTTTTTATCTCTGAACACTGGTATCCAAATGGCTAAATGAGAAGGAATTTTTTCCTGTCTTCTAAGTAGGAAAGCTTTTTGAATCCTACACTTAACATTTAGAATGTACTATGACACCGCAAATAATGAACTTGAGTTGTAATGCAAGGAAGGGAAAAGATAAGCCTGCACTGCAGCGGAGGGAAGGGAAAGCAAATACGAACCATACATTATCCTCCCGGCATTCACCTCTCCATCAGAACTGCAACTCTCATCCCAGCCTTCGTGGCTCCTTTCCCAGGGCACCTCCTTCATGATCTGTCTCATCTTCCCCATCTCCCTCCAAGGGGAAAACCAAATCTCCTTCATAGAGTCTTTGCATCTAACTTTTATTTTTGGGGGGCCCGCACTATTCCTACCACAAACCTATCGCTGCCTGTCCCCAGCGCTGCTTCTGGACTCGACGTTTCTCCACACTCTGGCTCACTCTCAGGGCGCCCTCAGAACACCTGTCCCCGGCAGGCTCGCCGTTACCTTTGTGGGGGAGGCCTGAGGGAGTGAGTGCGCTGCGTGTTGGAACTGAGGCCTTGGGGCACAGTGCCCTTGGCGTCCTCGCCATCAAAAAGTGTTCTTGAACTTCAATGTTGTTTTACTGGAGCCAAAAGAACGTGTCTGGAAAAGATCTGATAAGCCAGGGAGAGAAACATCACCCTGCCTCTGGTCTCCCCGGATGATCTCAGCCTCCAGTCATGCGATCTCGCTGTCGCTAGTGAGGCTCGTCCATCAAGTCCACCCGGGTGTGTGTTTTGGTCGGAGCCCCAGGGAGGACAGCTGGGCGGAGCTCACAGGACGGCTCTGTGCAGATACAGGCGACGATGTGCAATGTTCGAGGTGTCTTCACAGGTGAGAAGACAAAGATCGCTGACATGCTCCTTTCTCACCGCCCAGGTCCCCAGCCCAGCCTGGAAGCACTTCAAAGGCCACACCTCGCCTTCCTTTGCAGGGCTCGCCCACCGCTCTCCCTGGCCAAACAATAGCACCTTTGTGCTCCCGGGAGAGGAAGGTAATCACCTCCCAGGCCAGGTGCCAGGGCTCGGCTTCCATGCGTCCAATTACCGTGTGGTAAATGCTCAGGCTGGGCTGCTTTCCTCTTGTTCTTTCTTTAAGCCTCTCCTGTCGGGCTGCCAAACACTGGCCCTTGCCCCCTGCCGGCACAGGGCACCTGGTTTTGTTTGGAACTTGGGTTCCATCGTCTCTCACTCACTCCCAACCTAGTGCCTGATGGTGTTTCTACCTCCCGATCAGTGCCGGTGAGCAAGGAAATGATGCTGCCAACCAGCGGTGTCCCGCAGGCCACACGCGGCTCAGGACGGCTGAGTGCGGCCCGACACAGCATCGTAAATGTGCTTAAAGCACCATGAGACGTTTTGTTTGCATTAGAGTGTGTGTATGTAACATGCGGCCCAGAGACGCCAAAAGGTTGGACACCCCTGCAGGTAACAGCAAGTTGCAACCTTGTAACCTCGGAGCTTTCCAGGCAAACCCAGGTGACAGTGATAACAAGGAGCAAATGAGGATGTGACAGGACTTTCCACCTTGAGTGACACATCTGGACCCACCCACCCCGCCCTCTCGATTAGGTCAACCAGGATTTATCAAGGGGAAGCAAACGCACACGTCACCGGGACCCGCACGAGGGGCCGGCAGGAGCGCAGCGGTACCGCTGGCCCGGGAGGTGGGCAGGGCTGTCTGCCATGCCGTGCTCACGGACAGGGCACAGTGACCCCATGCTCTTCTTGTGGCTCACCCTAATAACTACGACCAATATTGAAAAATACCTTCTAGATGTTAGACATGGTCTTCAGCACATGACATGTTATCTCGTGAGTAACCTCAACGAGGTAATACCGCTAATTCCAGTCGACAGAAGATCTGGCAGCACTTGGCAAGACCGGCGTCACAAGGAGCCGAAGCCGAGCAGCCCAGACCGTCCGCCTCTCGGCTACAACGGGAACCTCTGCCCGACGCTGGGCTGTTTGAGGAGAACAACAAAACCACTTCAGAACAGAAGGCCCGTCGATTAGGGTCCATAAGCCCTCCCCACATGTACTCTGCGCATGCTGAGCCGCTTCGGTTTTCTGGCTGACCACGAGCAGCCTGAGCTGTTGGGATTGCCACCACTTTCCTGGGAGTTTCCAGCATTGAGAGAACCTTGTTAGCCAACAGTTTTAGCCCGCAGGTTCCTAGACACAGTCACCAGTGGGCCCATTTCTTTGGGCAAGTCCCTGGGAACTAGTGTGTAGGATTGCTTGGCCTTCATTGGCAGTGAGGCTGCCTCACCCACCTTCACTGCGTACAGAACCACCTCCAGGCCCAGAGGATCATTTTGTTGGGCCGAAAGCTGCTGCTATGTTCATTTTTATGTTCAATTCTGGTAACAGCTGGAGGCCCCCGTTTACGGAAGACCCACAGTTTAGCTCAAACACCGTGTCCAGGGCTTGTGGGAAGACTCATTTCCGAGAGCTCCTTAAACTCTGATGTTGTGAGAAGGGCAGAGGGGAGACGGCATGTGGAGAGCCGGGGAGAAGGTGGCCAGGGCGCAGGGTCAGCTCTGGTTCCTTTGAGTCTCCTGCTTCCGCTGAAACAGTCACGGGTCCTGCGTCTCCCCCCAGCTCCATGTGCATAGTTCCGTCTGTGCCCTTGGGCCCAGACGGAGGCCCTAGCCCTTTATTCCCTGCCTCTTGTCTCAGCCACACCCCTACCCCCACACAGGAAGGGACGTAACACACGCCCCCCTCTCTTTCTGTCTGTCTGCCTCTCTCACACACACACTTACCTCTCTCTCAGACATACCTTCTTTCACGCACACACACACTCACACTCCTCAAACACTTACACAAACAAAACTTTTGTATCTCATCCTTATATCCAACAGATGTTACCTGGGGGGTGGGGAGGCACTTAAGGGTATTTTCAATCACACCTTCAACACCTAAAATGAAAAGCTTCGGGTATGCTGGGATGTTGTTCAGCATGCTGCCCCTTTCTCTCTGCTCTCTTCTCCTCTCCATTCTCCCTCGTGTCCCTAACTTCTCATTTGCGTCCAGGAAGAACTCTCTGTTCTTTCGCCTTCTGCTTCTGCAGTCTCCCTGCTAGCTCCTGGGGCCTTTGGGAAGGAGTTTTACCCATATTCACATTTCAAAAAACGATGGCACAACCGTGCACATTAACGCACAGTGAAGACAGTACAGCAATATCAAATACTTCTCCCCGTATTGACAATCAGCACCAATTAATTAGAAACCCAAATGTGTAGATTCTTCTAGAAAGAAGTTAAGTGTTTTTCACATCGGAGAATCTTTCATGGTCTCACCACTTTGCCTAAGCCCGTCGGGCAATCTACAGTGTGGTCTCGCTGACAGCGTCTGCCCTAAATAAATGAAAAGATAACCAGCAACTTATAAAACATCCTAAAAATCCAAACACACTTTGTTGCTTCTCATCATTTGGCAGTTAATTCGGTGATTCTCCTTTCCATTTGAGTTCAGACCATTGCTATGAAGAAGACGTGTGGAAATGGCCAGTCGCCCCGTGGCCAGCTCCGCGTCAGACCGGGAGCGGGCACGCCGCGGGCTGGTCAGCACACGGGCTGGGCCATCAGGGAAAGCTGATGCAAGCGTGCATCCCAGCTCTGACATGCAGTACCTTTCCGTTGGATTACGTCCCTCCCCCCAACGCACACAAAGATCAGGGGTCTCCAGAGAAACAGGACAAGGGGATGCGTGGACACAAGGGTTTGTCAGAGGACCAGCTCACGCGACTACAGGGGCTGGGAAGCCCCACAAGCTCCGTCTGCAGGCTGGAGGCAGGGGAGGGGCGGGAGAGCGCAGCTGGAGTCCGAGTGCCTGAGAAGTAGGGGAGCTGATGTGCAAATCCAAGTCCAAGGGCGGAAGACGATGTCTGAGGTGCCTCAGCGCAGCAGTAAGCCGAGAAGAAAGGGCAAATGCCTCCTTCCTCCACCGACTGTCCTACTCACGCTCTCAGTGACTGGGTGAAGATCACCCGCCTAAGGGGCCACGGACCTACTTCACTGAGCCACTGATTCGGATGCCATTCCCACCCGAAACTCCCTCACGGACACACCCAGAAACAACGTTTAATCTGGGCACCCCGGGGCCCACTCAAGGTGGCACATAAATTTAACCGTCACTGATACACACTGAAGCCCTGATGCCAGCACCAGCGTCCTTAGCTGGAAACGGGAACTGTGCACACGCAACCGAGTTAAGATGAGGCCATTACGGTGGCCTTAGTCCAATGTCAGTGGTGTCCCTAACGAAAAGAGGGAAATTTGACACGGGCCCACACAGAGAATGCCGCATGACTATAGGGACACTCGGGGAAGGCCATGTGACCACAGAGGCCAAGACGGCGGTGACGTGGCAGCAAGCTGTGGAATGCCAAGGACTGAGGGATGAGCTAGGAAATGGGGAGGAAGGAGGCTGCCAAGAGTCTTGGAGAGAGCCTGGCCCTGTGGACACCTCAACCTCAGATGTATGGTCCCCAGAACGATGAGGGGGCCGATTTCTGTTGCTCTCGGTCCCCGGGGTTATGATGTAGTGACACTGTGGTGCGGCAGCCCCAGGAGACTGCCCCAGGGGCCTGGAACAGGTTTCAAACCCCCTCAACTTCAGAATCTCCTTCTGTGTGAAATGCAGATAGTAATACTGGGACAGTACTTCCCGCTTGAGTGCCCCGTGAGGACCTGATGAACAGATGTCCGTCGCGTCCTGTGCACAGTGTCTGGCACATATTCGATGCTCAGTAGGTGTTCGTTTCATTAACAAGTGTCGACTCTTATCAGACATAAGGAGCACTGGTCCCTGTGCTCCAGATATCCACAACCCCAGGCCTCTGCTTCATGGGCCCAATATGTCAGCATTTCCCCCGCGTGTCTGCCCTGAGGCTCCTCACTATATATCGTCCAAGTGATTATGTATTTGTTGGTTCAATGCCACAAAGCCCTAAGACACTCTCCCTGAAGTTATGGAAACAGCTGGATTAGAAATGAGCCTTTGCGCGCTGGCCATTGGCCATCGCCTTGACGCCCTCTTCACCGGACCACTGCCCCGTGCTGCCCAGACGCATATTTAACGGACTCCTCTGTGGTCAGCAAGAGCTGCCTGGGCCCCCGGGCCTTGTCAGGTCTGCTGCTGTCCTGCCACCGAGCACGTGAGCCAGCTTGTACAGGAGCCTTCCCTGGTTGGGCCCTGGGGTCACTGAGCCCAGCTGACACACTGACGGCAGCCTCGGGACGCCCAGCGAAGCCCCCCCCCAGACGCCCAACCCACAGAAATGCAGAAAACAGTGGCGCTGTCCTCAGACGCTCCGCTCTGGGTGATCTGCTGGGCAGCCACAGAAAACTGGGGAGCAGTGGATGCTCCTGCACTCACTCTCCTCTGAGTTTCCTTCAATCCTCCCAGGTGGCCGTGACCAAGCGTTACACTCGCTTTTGGTGAGTACACACGTACGCACACACTTCCAAATACAAGTTAGTAATTCTCTTCCGAATTTCCCCGTGGTCCTCCGTCGTGTGGAGACTGAGCTAGGTGCGGCATGGTGACGGGGGGGACAGTGCTCTCCTCCTCCCAAGCACCCCACCCTGGCCTCCACTGCACCCCCGAAGCAACAGCTCTCACAACAGCTGCCCTTCTGCTCAGGGCGAGGCTGTGGGTGGTGATCATAGGCGGGGTTTCCGGGGGCAGGAGGTGCGCCCTCACACCGTCAAGGCTCCTGGGAGAGGCCACACGAGTGACGAGGGCCGCGGTGCTGAAGGACCCCAGTCTAAGTGCCACGTCGAGAGGCGCCGGGACGATGGCCGCGAACGGCGGGGTGGGAGAAGCGCGGCACCGCTTTGCGGGCCAGAGCGTGCTGGTGTTTCGAAACGCCGCCCCGTGTCTGCAACCGGAAGGGAATGAAAACTTTGTGGTTGCAAAGGAGCTTTTGTCCCAGTTGTCGAATGTTTTGTCCTTAGGCAAATAAGAGGAATAACTGCAAGTAATTTTGTAGTGGTCAAACTGCAAAACATGGTCTTATTGAATTAAAAACAATAAAAATACACATTTAGCTCAACGCCTCGCCACCTCCACCAGTAACCGCATCTGGGTGCTGACGTCCCAAGGAGCAAAACTGCCGCCACTTTATTCATCAGGCGAACTGGGTAAGTAGAAGCAGTTTTTTAGTTCAAGTTCGCTGTTTTTAGGTGTCCGCACCGTAACACACAGAGCCCCAAATCTTGCCGATTGGGGCGCTGCTGTCACTTTGGGCTCTGACTGAGCGACCTCTTGCCTAGATGTTCTTGGAATGGCCCCCAGGGAGGTTCCCAGACCACATGCCCCACCCCCGACCCCATGGACTTTTCTCAGAATTTGTGGTGTTTGCTTTCTTGATCTTCATGTCCGAACACAGAACAGAATTGGGATGTAACCAAAAAAAACCTGCAGGGAAATATTCCCATAACTCTTCCTGCAAAGTCATTACATTTAATTGACCAGCAAAAAAAAAGGGGGGGGCGGGGATTAAGAGCTGCTTTCTTGCCTTGACCAGAGAGAGAGAGACAAGGAGTGAATGTCTCAGTCTCCTGGCTGCCACGGGGAGCAGAACCAGTCTGGAAATGTCGAGATTCTCCTCTACGAAGGGGCCCCACGAAAGAAAGGACAGCAGCGTCATCAACAGGGCGGTTAGCAAGAGGAACAGGCGGCACACCTGTGGGGGCGTTCCATGAACTAAATCGCCGGCGAGTGTTCACCTGTCAGCCCAGGTGGGACTCCATTTTGCTCAGCCTTCTGATACCGGTGGGGTGTTGAAATAGCCCCAGCAGGGGGCCAGGGACAAGCAGACTTGGCCGTGGACCGTCTGCTTTCGGAGCCACGATCCTGAGAACTTGGCTGTGGCTCACTGGTGTTACAGCTGGTAGCTCAGCAGAGGGGGGAGAGACGGGGAATCTCCGCCTCCCATTGCTCTGCCCACTGAGCGGGGAAGCCCGCAATCCAATGAATGAGTCTTATCACTTACTGATGAACCCACAAGGGTTTCGGAGTAGCTGCATGAAGGATTCCTACTCCAGAGGCATAAAAATCCCATAGGAAGGGGAACAGAGACCCCCTGTTTCTGAGTCGTCCCTCTCCTCAGTGCGACCCCAGGGACACAAAGCCCAGAAGGGGCTCGGGCGCTCGGTCAAGTCGGTCTCGCCATTGCTCTTCCCTCATCCCTTCCTCACCCCGACCGAACTTCCTTTGGTGCCGCCTATTTTCATATTTCTGAATCATTTTGCCCCACTTTGTTTAATTATCCTACACATATAAAAAATGTGCCCGTATGCCTCCCTACTGTGCATGCGTGTGTGTGTGCACATGCGTGTGTGAGATTCTGCATGCCCGTGTGGCCATTCACAAAAACACGGCCGTGGGGAAACCACTAGAGGAAAATTCAGGAAACTTCAAATTTCACAGGCTGGAAAGACTGTTAGGGGTTTTAACATATTTCCAGCCTTTCACATAATAAAACGCACAAGCAAAATATACAACTGAAATCTCTATAGCTTTCAAGTCATTTCGAAATCTTCCTATGTGTTACCAGTAAGGGCAATGTCACCAGACATATTTTTAAAATCAATATGCAATAAAGTCTGAAGTGAGGTCGACTCAGTTAACAGTTGACACACGGCAACACTAGGGACGCGGCGGGAAGGGCAGGGGACTTGGGGGCACCTGCCGCTGCACACAGTGTTCCAGGGTGGTGCTTCTGGGAGCTCTGGGGGCAGCTGGAGGGGCAGCCGCAGAGGAAGGAGGAGGGGCTCGTTCTCGGGTCCCTGCGGCGCTCACCCTTCCGCCCTCCTCGACAAATCTATCTTCCTTTTTTTTCTACATCTGAAAATAATCAGGGGCATGCGATGTGTAGGGAATAAGCTGTATAGTATAATTTCTTATAGAAAAGTCTTCCTGGGTCATTTTATCAGAAAATGTAGGTGTTGAGTCAAGAAATATTTTAAAAGCACATATTTGCCAACCTCACTGCTAAATATCAAATATTACATTACAACCTAATAGAAATAGTAACTTAATTAAAACTAAGCCTTGGCTCACTAATTTATGCATTTAAGTAATAATATAGAATGTCAAAGAGACAGTTTGGGGGAAATAAGTGCCCACATGTCCGCATACTTGAGTGTATTTGCGTTCAATACACAGTAACCACACACGTGTGTAACTGCTTTATGTTGAAAGACTCCTGTGTATACCCAGCCCGCAGGCACACCTGCATCCTCATCTTCATCGGCAGCCGCAGCCCCCTCCTCGCTCCCAGGGTCCCATAACATCCTCCGCGAGCCGTTAAGTTCATGTTCACTGCGTTGTGCCTCCACCGCCCCTTCTCACTGTCTGTCTTGCTCAACTGCTTACTCCCTGAGACGGGGTCCATGGGTTTGCTCACCGCCGAGTCCCTGGGCACTGATACTGTGCTTGGCACCTAAGTGTGGGCCAGTGTTCGGAAGAGAAATGGGCAATTCTAGATGTAATCAAACGCTGACTTCATAACGGGATTTGAAGGATGGCCTCAAGGTATAAAGCTTTTGAACTGTTTGCACTCAGAAGATAAATGTATTATAGCTCTTCCTGGTTTTTTGTTGTTCTCAAAGTAAACATCTTCCTTTCTCCCACAAAGGCCTTGTGACTTCAGTAAGTCACTGTAACAACCTTGCTCCAGGTACCTGCTGCTGTGTAACTGACTGTCCCAGAGCTTGGGAGCTGAAACCGACCACTGTACTTGCCCCGCAGTTCTGGGGGCCACGAAGTCGGGATTTGGGGAGATCTTGATGACATTCCCTATCTCTGCACCATGGGGCTTCAGCTGTGGGGTGACCTGGGGCTGGAGGGGCCGTGCCCGGGATGCCCTCTGGAATCACATGGCTTCTTGCTGCTACTTGCGGCCCCACGCCTCGCCCCCGTCTGACATCCCATCCTCTGCAGCCTTTCCTGGTGGCCAGGGCCCCCACGACACGCAGGACAACCTCCGACTGCATACACTGGGACCCCTTGTTCGGGGACTTTGGGTTTCTGAGAGACCAGGGCATGAGAGGAAACCCACCGCGTCACTTCCCCCACACTCTCCTGGCCAAGTGAGTGACAGGGCTCGCCCAGATTGGACCGTTGGGGACACAACGCCCTCCCCACGAGACAGATTAGGGGATTTCTGGTCATCTTTTATCTGCCACAAGACTCATAAAGAAAACATGGAAGAAGCTCTTTCTTTAAAAATCTGTGGGGGTATTTTGTGGACCAGGGTTGGGCACAGAGCAAACGCTCCATATATTTTTATGGATTGATAGAACAGATGAATTAATGAAGGAAGGAAGTAGCAAGAATGTTTTCCGTGCTTCAGTATGCCTGTTAGTAAGAGTCTTTATTTAAAATGAGTAAATAGATTTAATCATGCCAATATAAATATTATGTCCTGTATACTTGCTGCAAGCCCCCTTCCAGGTGGAAAAATGCAGCAATGGGAATATACGTAACCGGGGCCAAATCTTTTCCTACACACACATGGAGTTTGTGTTGAAAATGTGAATAGTGGTTACTCTTTATAGAGTCTGTTTTTGTTTAAACATGCACCCGATAGCACAGTTCTTGTAAATTTGAAACAGGGGGATATCATTAATTTGAAGAACCAACCAACCAGAATCTGATTACAACAGAAATCAGAACAAAATGAAAGAACGAGAGAATAGTTGTCCTCATCAAATGGATCTCTGAATATCTGATTAGATCCTCGATGCTTTTTATAAAACATTTCAACCCTTAGATGCTTGTTTTCATTTGTCCTTACAAAAACCCATGCATTTATAATTCATTTTCACTTCTACTGAGCAAAATGCTGTTTTGTAGCGAGTTACTTGATACTCATAAAACTTCTGAGGCTCTGAACTCCATTTTCGTTAAAAACAGGAAGTTGACTTTTGCCAAGAATTAATGAACTTGAACACAGAATTTTAAATGTGGCTCAAAGGACGGAGCCCTCCATCCTTGGGCCCCTTCAGGTGCTGGCCGAGACCCCGCTCCGGCCAGGCTCCGAAATACTAATGATGCCCTTTGCCAATTTGGGCTCCAGGTTCCAAAAACCCAAGTCTGTTACCAAATTCCACTTCACAAGATCTCGTTTTTATCTTTAGCAAATAACCCAGGACAGACTTAAGTACCAGAGACAAACTGCACCATTAGAGATTTTAAATTTGGAATGATGAGCAAATCGATACTTTAAAGTAAAACAGGAACAGGTTCTATGTAACGAACGCGAATCAAATATTGCTTTGGCTAACTTCCCATGGAGATGTGAAGAATTGAGAAAGTGAAGTGAAATATTAAATGATGTAATAAAGCTTTTGAGATACAAAGTTGAAAGTTTTAAGGCTTGTTAATTTAAGACACGAGAGAAAAAGTGAATTTTGACATGTTAATATAAAGTGCTCTCTTGTCCCTTAAGTTTTTAGAAATGAATAACTGCATAAAGCAACTCATTGGTGTTTGTGTGACAAGACCGAGGGCCCACAGGTATAAGAAGGATAAGTGTGATTTATCTGTGAGCGTTAACCAAGCACCTCCTAGATGCCGGAAGATATTTCTTCAAAGTGGATTCTTACCCTTCCCTGAAACTTTCAAATGGACTTCTTCAGTCTAATACATTAAGGCAATTACATTTCCCCTTTCCCATTTTACTTAATGCAAAGTCGGTTTCAAGGAAATTCAATTCTGTAACCAATCATTAGCTTTCTTACAGGCCAAGTCTGAACTAGCAACACACACCCCTATATGCTTCAAATAATCACACTGGAGAATCATCATTTACCTAAATTACAGTGTTTGAAGAAGGGAGAGTTTTGATTTAGCTTCAGACGGTGGAAACTATTTGGGGGCCAGAAGCAGTATTTTTGGAAAACCTGCACCCAGCTGTCAACCTCATTTTGCACCCCCTGCTTGGTCACTGCAGGCCGGGGAGAGAAGAAGGAACAGGCCAAGGAGGGACGGGCTGCTGCCATGGGTGTGCCGTGTCGCCCGGGCACATTTAGGAAATGGAGATCCAGCTCCTTGGGCACGTGCTGATTCTTTCGTTCAGCGTCCACGTGTGTCCACCAGCTGGACACGGGAAGGTGCCAGGCTTTGGCGGAGACCACGGGGCTCACCAGACATCTGGGGCTTCCCCTTGTTTTCCAGGGGGCCCATCTTCACTTGAAGTGGCCGAGGTCTTCAAGGTCCAACAAAAAGGAAATGAACCCTTTCACTCTGGGGCATGGGAAATTCGGTGGGTCTCCCCCACCCATGTACCTACCAGAGAAACTTGGAAGCTGTATTTTCTAGTGCTGCCGTTAACAAACTACCATAGACTTGGTGCGCTAAACAATACGAACTTATTAGGTTCCCGCCCAGCAGGTTTGAAGTTCAACCTGGGTCTTCCTAGGCCAAAATCCAGGTGTTGGCAGGGCCAGGTTCCTTCTGATGGACCAAGGGGAGAACCTGTTTCCCTGAGTTTCCAACTTCTACCAGGGGGTCCAACCTTTTAGTGTCTCTGGGCCACGATGGAAGAAGAGTTGTCTTGGGCCACGTATTAAATATATTGCAACATGTAATCACAAAAAAGCCTCATAATGTTTTAAGTGAATTTATGATTTTGTGTTGGGCCGCACTCATAGCCGTCCTGAGCTGCCTGCAGCCCGCGGTCCGCAGGTTGGCCACCCCCGTAGAGGCCACCTGCACGTCTTGGGCTCATGACCCCTGCCTGCATCTTCAAAGCCAGCACCTCCCCGGCCCCCTCCCGTCCTCACATCCCTCTGACGCTGTTGGAGAATGTTCTCTGTTTTTAAGGGTTCCTGCGGTTAGACTGGGCTCCCCCAGATAGTCCAGGGTCATTTCCACCTCAGTGCCCGTGACCTTAATCACATGGACCAAGTCCGTTTGCAGTGAAAGGTGACACGCCTCAGTTCCGGGAATCTGGACGCCCACGTATTTTGGAGCCCTTACTCCACCACCACGGAAACCACATGGGAGATGCTGGCACACCAGCTGAAGGGAGCCTGGGTCCCTGAGTCACCAGACGGAGAGCAGACATTCGTGACCAATACTAAGCTCTGAATGACAGGCATGAACAAGGCTAGTGGGACCTGGAGACCTCACTATGTGGCTGCTAGCGCTGACCGTCCCCCCTAACATGCGGAAGGTTAAGAATTTGTTCAGGGGTTTTTTTTTTCCCCTACCAGGGCTGTATTTTCTATTCCAACAAATAAAATTCATAAAATTTGCAGACAACAAATTAGTCGAAGATCATTTGGATCACCAGCATCTCAGAGAGCCTGAGACGACAGGTGCAAATGTTGACTGGAACGGAATGAATGATAAACAAGCAAAAACAAGCAAATGCATAACAGTAACAATGAAAACTTTTGAAAACTAAGGCACGTGGATCTTTTCTGAGCAGTTCTTCCTGTGAAGAGGATTATGCTGAACAAAGAAAGATTACTTTTCTCTCGTGGGCTGGGCTCAGGCCAGGGCTTCCCTGGGAGTCCACCCTCCCCCCCAGCTCCCTTCCATGCCGGCCAGTCCACAGACAACGTTCGGTGGGGGGGGGGGGCAGGGTGCCCTGTCAGCTTCCGTTCACTCATCTACAAAATAAGATGACACAGCCACCTTGGGATGCTGACGTGAGGACCCCGTGGGGCACAGCGGACCTGGCACAGGCCTGGGCACACAGGGCTTCACGCGTTCTGCGGATTTCTCAGGTTGATAAAGGGAACCTCAGTGAGATGGTTGCCTTTACGTGTCAACTTGGCTGGGCCGCCAGGTGCCCAGCTATTTGGTCAGACATTATCCTGGATGTCGCTGTGAGGGTGTTTGAGATGAATTTAACACGTAAATCAGTGGACTTCGAATAAAGCGCACTGCCCGCCTTAACGTGGGTGGGCCTCGCCCAATCAGTCGAAGGGCTGAACTGAACAAAGACCAGCCTCCCCGAGCCAGAGAGAATTCCCCAGCAGACGGCCATTCCATTTGATCCAGAACATTGGCTCTCCCGGGTATCCAGCCTGCGGGCCTACCCCGATTTTGGACTCTCTAGCCCCATAATTGTATGGGCCGATTCCTCATACTAAGTCCATGTATATACACACACATCCAAGCACCCCAATGGTTCCGTTTATCTGGAGAACCCTAACACACAGAGTACAACAAATACGACCTTAGTTTAAACTTTCTATTGGGGCAAACTGAAAACTTTCTGTAGCTCTGAAAGTCCGGGAGATAATCAATCGTATTCAGGCGGGACTGATTATTAATCTTTATCCATCACCCAGGTAGACTTAGAAGAATCCCAAGATCCCTGCAACAACCATGCGGAGGCTTGAATTTTTGTTCTCGAGCCTCCACCAAGATTCGAAGGAAACCACCGCCGTCGCTTAGGAAGCTGACGTGAGGACTCGCGCAGCACGTAATAAGGAGTCTTTTCTTCAGCTGTCCACTGCAGTTCAGACTGTTCTTGAAGTTCTTGTCCTTTGGGATTGTGTCTTAATTTTAAGGTGCAAGAAGGCTATGCCGATGGGGCAAAATGTATCGGGGGGCCACCTCCCACCTGAGCTGAGCTGCGGGCGGTTGCACTTACTCAGACACCAGGCAGACTGTTGAGCGGAAATGCCGGCCACCTCCTGCTGGCCCTGACTCTCAGACAAGAACACTCGGTTAGACTCCCATGCAGAGTGTTTGCAGCAAAGCGATGTTATCTTAATGCGGAGCTGTGCTACGTTTTAAGCTCTGGAACGTGGGCGTCCCCTGGGCTTGCTCTCAACGCCCCATCTGAATGGTTTTGCTCATTAGCTCCCGGGGGGGCCCACTCCGAGCCCCAGGCTGAATCGCTGGGCCACCTCCGGGGCCCATCAGCAGAGCTGTTTATCTCTCCGAAGAGGACGAGCTGCTATTTCCATTACAGGGAATCCTCCCTTTCCAGGGATGCCACCGGCACTGTCATTAAGCAATCTCTGGTCATCTCTGGTGCCAGGGCACCGAGGATGGTATCAGGGATAAGATGGGTGCAATAAAACTTTAATATCAAATTTGATAGCATATTCGGAGCTTGACCCAAGCAGGGATGACAGAGGCAACCCCAGAGAGAGAGAGAAAGCAAAAACAAATGCCCAGGGAGAGAAAACCCAGGGTGCTCTCCAGCGTATGATACCTCTGTGACGTGTAGAGAGGAAGGGGGCTGGCATGGAGGGAAGACTGTGTGAAGGTGGCCTCTCCCAGGGGTGACGGAGGGATTCTGCCTCCCCGTAGACTGCGGCTGCGCGTGTGAGAGGAAGATGAGAAATCAAACCCGAAATGGAGATGCAGCCAAAGAGGGTAGGGCTCCCCCAAGGTCTCGAGCTAGTGGCCATGACTGAGTCAGGGGACGTCAGAGCACAGATACGTGACACGCACGCCGCACACAGCGGTGAGAAAGTGGCCCCAGGAGAGCTCCAAGTCTTCGGCAGCCGCGGGGCAGGCGGAGGGACCTAGGGGTGAGGAAAGCTCAGCCGCCACAGTTCTGTTCATCGGTGTCCTTCACGTGTCACTTGCTGTTCACAGCTTCTCCTCTGACGAGCTTGTGGTGACGTGTGTCAGGAGAGGGGGCGTCCTACACCCTCCAGGTGGGCCCAGGGGTGCCGAGAGGAGCCAGCTGGCCAGCCAGCTGGTCCCAAGGCCACCTGTGAGCACCTGCCAAGGGCTACATGTCCTCAAGAGCCCAGGGATGGAGAGAGAATCATCGCTCATTTACAGATGGGGAAACTGAGACCGCGGGACCTGGCAAAGCACAGTCTGCCTGGAATCACAGACAAGTACTCCTCTCAAATTGGCTGGGAGAACAGGAAACACCAGAACCTATATGGAAGGTTCTAGCACGGTGTGGGAGTGAACAGCTGCCGGTTCCTCTGCTTCCTTGGCCTTTGATGGTGCTGCCATTGGGTGATGTGGGCCCAGCAGAGCTCTGGTCCCGCCCTGTCCAGACGCTCAGAGGGGCAGCCCCGGGGCCACAGCGTCCGGTCTGTGGGCAGGTGTCCAGCTCACTCAGCACCCCCTTGCAGGAGCCCAGCGGCCTGGACACAGCCAGGCGACAGCGGCCCAGCAAGCATGCAGATGCGGCACCTGAGGCAGGACGGGGTCTCGGCTTCGTGGAGGGCTCTGCTCCACAGCCCTGTGCCGGTGCAGTTGGGACAAAGGCTCAGGCTCGCTGCCCGAGGTGGTGGGTGGGGGCCAGGGGCGGGGGAAGCAGACAGAGGAAGAGCAGCGTCCGAGTCCTAGCGCCTTGGGGAGGTCGGTTTCTAAAACAGACTGGGCCTGCCGCCCACCCTTGCACTTGGAAATTCAGCAGAGCCCACGGCACTGGCCGCCATCTGCGGCGGCGCCCTCGGAGGCCGGTCTGTTCTCTTCTCTTCCCTGGCGACTCAGACAGGCGTGAGGAGGGGCGTGCGTGTGGATCGGGCGGAATCCCAGTGTTTTCCAGGCGGAGATTCTGCTTCTATGATGCAGCACACTAATGCACCTTTCCTGCCACGGACCTGGGGCTGCAGGTGGCCCTTTGACCCCTGACTGAGTCCCCCCACACTGGCTGGGACGGCCCTGGGTCCCCAGCCACCTCCGCCTCTCTGTGCAATGCTCTCGCCTCTGGTCATTTGCTGACAGCAGACCCCGCAGGAGCCAGCCCTGCGAGCCTTTGGCCATCTGGGCTGCCCCGGCTCCACGCCTTCCTCAGCCCCTGGGCTTGTGGAGCACGTGCTCGTTCAGAAAACCCATCCCTGCTTTCTTCAGAGTTGACGGGCTTTAGGAAGTGAATTTTACAGGGGCAAGAGCTCGTAAGGGTAATTAATAGACTCTAAGCAAGTCAATGAACACATCTTATTAGAAAACTATTTAGAACATCAGCCCAAACCCACGTGGATGTCCAACCAGGGTCCGCAGACCACGAACGGCACCCACAGAGCTGGGGGCACCCCACACAGGCGCCACCGGGGGACCCGCCCACTGGGAGTGGCTGCCTGGCCTCTGTCTCCCGGCAGAAGTGAGTCCCACTCATGCCGCCTGAGGCTGCTGAGCCCCACGAGAGCTGCCCCCTGCAGACGCCCCACCCTGCCAGAGTTCACAGCACCCGGGAGCCTGTGGAGCGGAGGAGCAATGCCACTCAGTGAAAGCTTCGAGGGTCGGGCTTCTGAAGACGCGCACTATGGCCCGTCCTCGCCGCGTGACAAGTGGGAACTTGCTCCGGGCGTAAGCCAACCTGTGTCAACCAGAGGTCCTCACCATCCCCCGTCAGGGGGACGTGCGGGAGGGTAGGCAGAAGAGGAGGCGTGGAAATTTACGTTCAAGGCCGGGGGTGGGCAGGGTTCAAAGGTGACCCTTTACTCCTGTGTCAGGTACGTATGTTCTCGGGGGGGACACTGGAGGGGCCGCCATAAGGCAAGGGCACCCGGTGGGTGAGCCTGCCAGGTGGTCAGGCCAGGGGCAGGGGCGGGGCAGCAGTGCCAGTGAGAACCAGGGGTTCCAAGGCAGGTCACCGGTCTTGTTCACGCTGGGCATCCTGTCCATGGGCTCCGTCGGCTGTGGACGCCGGCAGTCAGCATCCGCGGGGCATCTGGGGACCAGTGAGGGCGTCTCCAAGGAGCCAAGAAGACTCAGGAAAGAGCCCAAACTATGTGGGTGTGATTCCCTCCCCGGCCCCGCACTGTTGCCATGAGGACACTCTGGCTGTCCCGTGTCCACGTGCCACCTCAGAGACACGCTGGGCTGGAGGGGCTGGAAGAAAAACCTTGAGAGAATTAGCATTTGCCCCAAGAGGTGGCATGAATCCAGAGACTATTAATTACACTATTAGTAAGACTAATGAGACTTAGCAATACAACCAATGAACACCTAGTAAGGCTAAGACCTGTAGCATTTCTTAAGTAAAAGACGGGAGGTGTATCTCATGGGGCAGTGGCTGTAGCCATCCTGACTTCCACCGCTCGATTTAGCAGCCCCTACCTGCGTGCGCCAGTTAGGGTTGAACCACCAGACGGACTGAAGACGCGGTCCCTCAGCCCCGCCAGCCCCATCGCCAGGGCCCAAGCGCTGCACGCAGCCAACAGCTGCTGTGGCCGGCACCGGCCGTTTCCGTCACCACAGAACGTTCTACCGCATGGCATGGTCTGCCACCTGAGTCCCGGGTGCCGGACCTTGTCCCCGTTCTCTTCCCACCTGTGTCCACAGGCACCCGGAGAAAGCCCAGCGCGTCAAAGAACGCGTAGAGACTCTCCCTCACGTGGGACTGTCCACATGATGGTCCATACCAACCCGTCCAGGCCTCGGGTCTTGCTACCCATTCACCATCAAACAGTACTGATCGAGGGCCAGGTGCTCTGCTAGTGGCTGGGGACAAAGTTGAGACAGAGTCCCCGTCCTCACCGAGCTCACTTCCACCAGGACTACCGCACACAAGCAGATGCACTGAACACACACAGCTGGCGGGAGGCGGTGCGAAGGGAGGGACGCAGCGGAAGGGCGGAGCGGCCGGGGTGCCGTCGGCGGTGGCGGCGGCATCCCAGCTGCGCCCTGAGCTCCCCGATCGGTGTCCTAGAATCGGCCCCGTGGTGGTCCATAGAGCACTCGGTAAGGACATGTCAGATGGGTAACTGGGAAGGAGCCAGGAGGTCAAAGGGTCAGCGGCAGGTCATTCTTGGGAAATGCAGGCTAAAACCCTTCATGGGGGAATGAGCTTGGTCGGGAAGAGAAAGGAGACCCCTGAGGCAGGAGCAGAACCAGCAGGTGAGAGAGAAAAGGGAGTTGGGGTCAGGGGTGCGGGGGCCTCCTTTCCAGGACTGCGTGAGGTCATCTAATCGATGCTGGAATAAGAACGCTCTGGCTGCTGCACAGACGCTGACTGGGGTTGGGGGGCGGGCTGCCAGACCCGCAGGGGGTCGGGAAGTGGCCTCCGGCAGCTTCCAGCTAGAAGACATCAGGGTGCTGCTGGGCCCCCTGGGCCGGGGGCGTGGAGACGTGGGCACCCGGTCGCGTGGGCCTTGACCTTCCCCGGGCTGCTCAGACTGTCTTCCCGGCTCTGCTTCCCGCCCACCCCAGCCTCCCGCCTCACCTCGGTTTTTTGCTTTCAAAGTCCCGCTGACCCTTCAAGTCCTCAAATCTCTCCCTCCCTCGGTGGATTTATCCCGCGTTGCCAGGGAGCCTTACAACGCCGACCACCTGACCACTGGCCCGTGTGGTGGTCGGCGTGCTGCGCTGCATTCTGAGGGTGACCTTCCGCTGCGAACGCCCCCCGTCCCGGACCCCAGCTCCCGGTCAGCACTCATGCTGTGCCTCGGACGTGAGGACGCAGGCACAGCGGCTGGGGGGACGGACGAGGCGCTGTGTCGTCTTCGCTGACGCTTGTCCTCCTCCTCGTTTAACACCTTATTTTTATTTGCATAACCCGACTTCTCTGAACATCATTTCCTAACCAACTCCAGGGAGGAAATACAGAACTGTTCTTTTAAGCATAGCGTTTGTCCCTGGGGGGCTGCTTTTGGCAGCAGCAACGGCCTGAAACCTCCAAAAGCTCGGAGAGAGCTGTGGGGAAGCGCGCAACATGTTCAATTAACTCCCGTTACTCAAAGTAAATGGAGGCGCTTAAGCCAACAGTTGTACATTCTCAATTGCTCCTACGACTAGACTGGGAACTCTTAAACACGCTTCATTCATCTCGGCCCCGGCAGGGCAGCCTGTGCCTGGCACACAGTAGGCTCTCTGGACACTCCAGTTGAGCACAGGCACACGAGCCCTGAGCCTTCGGAGGGGCCCACGGGGGCGGCTCGCTGTGCGCTCAGGGAGCTCGCTGGGAGGCAGGTCGCCGCATCCTGGCGACAGAGTCGCTGCACTTTTATCACCAGGTGCTGTCCAGGTGTCAAGTGTGTGCAGCCGGTGGGTGAAAATGTAATGACAGATCTGCTTAACCACTTCCCTTCTCACCTGGCGCTGGTCATCACACAGAGCCACGTCCTGCTCTCTCGCACCTTCACCCGTCCTTCCCGTGACCTGTGCCCCCACTCAACTTGCCCGGGATCCGTGGATGTGAGGGAGACACGAGGGCCACGGATTGCTCCCTTGCCTTCTTCTTTCTTCTCTTAGAGGTATTTTTTTAAAGAATGTACTTTATTTGCAAACATTAGCATCATGTTTCTTTTTGTCTTAGCTCAGAGCATCTTAATTTGCGGCATCTCCCAGCCCATGAGTCGCAGTCTTGACTTCAGAGGCAGAAACAAGGGCTCCCTCCTCCCCTGTTCCTTGTGGTGATGGGGTGGGAGGGGGCTCCTCCTGTTTCTGCAGCCGCTCACTCAGGCAGGCATCAATAATTCAGGCCCCCGGCGCCCTTGCGGAAAGCCCAGGTGAGGGCAAAGGGCCTAGCCTGGGCCAGCAGCTCCTCTCCGCCCTCCTGCGGGGCTCCCGCGAGCTCACGCCAGGCTCCCGGCAGCCAGAGCTCAGCTGAACTTGGAGAGGAGACCTCAGTGAGCATGGACGTTGCAGTGGAGAGCTGCGTCGTTTTCCTTCTTTAGCTGCTGCCCAGCTCCCCGTCACCTATGAGGATGCCCGGGGCCCCGTCTCAGGCGGAGGCCCCCCGTCTCTCCTGAGCAGTCACACGTACCCAGAAGAGGGGCCCATCCCAGCCTCGGACCCAGGCTCTGACACCAAACCAGGTAAGGGGCTTGGAACTTGTTCTCTGACTTTTACAAATACTTGTATGAGTCTCAAAGGCAACAGCACGGCCATGACTTAAGAGAGATGGACTCACAGCCATCTGGAAAGAGGCAGGTGCCCTCACGTCCGGGGTGCGCGCGCGTTTCCCCGCTGTGGGCAGTGAGTGGAGGCGGGTTTGAACAGGCTCTTCGTCCCGAACTCCTCGAGGTGCCCTGGCCCTGGGGCTGGGCTTAGCGGCGCGGCGGACTCCGGCTCCCCCAGGCAGCTGCAGACGCCTCCCCTTCTACAGGTCGCTACAGTCCATGTTTCTCCTTAAAAATACGACCTAACTGGTCTGGGACGCCATTTGGGCTTTCTCCCTCAAATTGTGAGGAAAGACTCCGAGTCACTGAATAAAGACACAGGAACACCCTTCCCGTCTCTCCAGCCTCCCTCCTCTTCCCCGAGGGCCCGTGCCCAACCTCAAGCAGGGCGCTGAGACACCCCGACTGTGGGGGGACATGCGAGTTTTTAAAGACCTTCAGAGGAGACCCCAGAACTTTCTTAGCTGCCCTGCTCCCCTGTGCACAGCCCTCACTAGCTGGACAGCCGCCCCAGAGCCCCCAATACTCATTCCGCGTCTGGGGGTGCCTCCTCCCGGCTGTCCCCCCAAACCACTGCTGCGGGGCCGCCTGTCAGCACCCCCGGTATGAGCCCTTCTGTCAACCTGAGATGTTTACAGGTTCGGCCCCATGGCCTCCCTCCTGTCACTGTTTCAGCAGCTTAACCGGCCTCCTCCTGGCCCCGGGCCTGGGCCGTTCTGCACTGCACACCACAGCCACTCCAGCCCAGCCCGGCCCAGCCCTCCCCAACCCTCCCCGCCAGCGTCTCCACAGGCACATGACGGCTCCCTCCGGGCTGGCCAAGGGCACTGAACCGCCGTGCGTGGTCTCTCTCGGGGCCCAGCCCTCACGCCTCCCCACCGACACCAGGCTTCTGTGAGCACCCTCCTTGCTCTCTGGCACCTAGACCATTTCTCCCCTTGGGGCCTCTCCACCAGGCGGGCTACCCGCCACTCCCCTTTCCACCCTGAGGAGTCCCACTCGTTCGCCGAGTGTCTGTGCCACGGCACACTCACAGTGAGCACGCAGGGCCCCAGGACTACTGCCTGCTGGTGCTGGGGCTACTCAGGATGGCAGACACAGACACAGACACATCAACCCATGACGCGGTGAGCCCAGAGCTTCGGGGACAACAGTGGGGGACAGAGATACAGCTTGAACTGGATCTCAGTGGCCAGGGAGGGGCGAGTCATGGGGAGGAGCTGGCGGACATGTAGTCCAGGTAGAGGGAACCAGTCTGGCAGAGAAAACAAAGGGCCGTCATTAGCATGTGCTGCAGACAGGAGAGTGGGGCCGTGACCGGCCATGACCGTGGATTTAGCGCTCACGGCAAGGCTTTGGACTGGGCTCCTCGCTCGGCTCGGCCTATCTGGTCTGACGCACCCAACACCCTGGAAGGTGGATAAGGTTATCGTCAAAGCCATTCTACTCGTGACCGCACCGAGACAAGGGAACGGGGAGACGCAGCCACGCCCACATGGACAGTAAGTCAAGTGCACAGCCTGGGCTCGAACTCTGCGCAGCTGCCCAATTCAGCCGCGGCTGCGGTCGGAGAAACCGAGCTGCCTTCCGGGCTCCGTGCAAGCAGCTCCCAGGCTCAGCTCTGCATCGATGTCCCGATGCCCCTGGGACTGGGGGTCTCAGATCTTCCCCTACAGCCGCACTGCTCACCCGGGGATGGCTGTGCCCCCCAGGGGTGTGCGGCGAGGTCTGAAGACATTTCTGGTTGCCACGCTGGAGGGGGGGCCTGGTCGAGGCCAGGGTGCTTCTCTACCTCCTCCGGGGCCCAGGGCGGCCCCCACTGGGAGACCGGGCTCTACGGGGCGGCATTATGACTCAGCCCACGCAGCCCACACCCCACGCTGCTCGGATCCATGCAGGAGAAGCTCCCGAGGCGAAGACACTGGCTTGCACCGCTGAGTCCCCAGGGGGTCCCCGCCCTCTCGGTGCATCTGCTCCACCCGTGCTTCATCGGTCAGGTCTGCTTCCTCCACAAAGCCCGCGTCTTCTTCTGAGCGAAATCCTACGGGGTCCCTGCGGCCGCCTGGCCTGCTGGCCGCACTTCCTCTGCCCCAGTTTTGCTGGTTGTTTTCTCCCGGAGGTTCCAGCTCCTTCCGCGCCTGGGCTGCATCTCGCCTGTTCCTGGCATTGCCTCAGACGGCTGGGCCGGTGCAGAGGCCAGGCCCCAGAGGACAGTGCTCGGCATGGCCCCGCGGGCCCCCGGCCCGGCCCGGACCCAGCGCAGCACCGTTAGATGCGTCTTCTCCACATAGCGTGGGTGTTTCTGTGCCCAGCTGCCTGTGTTAACATGGAAAACCATTCCCTCCGCTGCCCCCTCTTTTCTTCTGAGCCCGGCTGCCTGCTCAGTTCTCCGTCCTCCCTGTTTATTTCTACTTCTCATTTTTCCCATTGATCAGATGCCCTGGAAATACAGCGGGAACAGTGTGTTCCCTGTGCTATTTGGTTACACTTAACATTTCTCAGCAAAACGCTGACTTGGAACACACAGCAGCCAGAGCCAGGCCTGCTCTGCTTACACTGGCCGCGGGCGCCAGCACAGGCAGCAACCCGCGGCGGGCCCACTCCGCCCTTAAAGGGACATCCCGCCCAGGCGAGCGCGGACGGGGCCCCAGCAGGCCGGCCCCACGGAAAGCGGTTTCCTCGGGCAAGCGGGAGGCTACAACGCACTCGGGGCCTGGCTGGAGGGACACGTGGCATCCAGTGAACCTGGCAGACGGGACACTGTCGAACCTCATTACTCTTGCTCTACACAGCGGCTCTGCTGAACCAGCCTTTGCCGTCAGCCCGCGAGCAGCCAGCTCTCCCCGATGCCACCCGTCCCTCCAGGAGTTCACGAAACTCCTCTGGTGCACAAGTTCCTTCTTTTCTTTTTTATCCCAGTAGAGTTGCTGTGCAGGATGATACTAGTTTCAGGTGCACACTGTCACGACTCGGCACGGACACACCTTGCATTGTGGCCACCCAAGTCCAGTGCACACAGGTCTCTCTGGCCGGCCGATGCACGTCACGCATGCTTCCTCCAGAGCCACACCACCCACGTCGTGGACGGGCCTGAGTATTCGGGAGCTCTTGGCTGAAATTCAGCACCCACAGCAGAGACCGCGGGTTCAAACAGCAGAGTCCCCAGGGGAGTTCAGGCCTCTGGACAGAGCTCCTCCACCTTGTCTTCGATGATAGGGGCCACTTTCTCTGTGAACCTCACCTTTCCTTTAGAATAAACTTCTGCAGAATTTAACCCTTGGGAGGACCCCACCCATGAATGGCCATGGCTTACTTAGGCTTCTAGGGGCTCCTGTGTCATCCATTGGGATTAGGACTAGAAATGAGAAAGACGTCAAATGCCTTTGAACTTCACTCTCCCTGCAACCGACAGGCGCAACATTCTGGGCTGCCTGGAGCATGTAGTGATGTCCCCTCGTTGTTATTCAATGGCCCTAATCCCCAGCCCCCCAGGACTCATTGAAACACACCGGCTGGAGTGGCGGAAGACACGCCTCATCATCATCGAAACGCACACAGTGGGGCGTCTCTTCGGCTTCCTCTCCTTCTGAGCGGGCAGGCGCTCAGGGTTCAGGCGGGTTGGGGAAGTGTGGCTAGTGGGGAAGTGTGGACAGGGAGACCCCGGTTTATACCTGGAGAGGACCTCTGGGTCTGGGTCAAAGGAAGGGCAGTGATTTCCCCAGCTTCTCAGCCTCTGCCTTTCCCTGTGGCAGGAGGGATGTCTTCCAGGCGGGCGAGCCCCCACGGAGGGCGTAACCCGTTCCAGGCTTGCCACCCCACCTCAAAGGCGCGTCCCCGAGCCTCCCCGTGAGAAGAACGGAGCCCTCTCCTTTTCCTCCCATCCCGTCTTTCAGCCCCTCGACTCCTCGATTTCAAAGCCTTTCTCAGACAAATGTGAAGTTGAAAGGACAGACTTCAATTATTTCATTGTGTGAAGGTTAAAAAGGTTCTTGTAAATGACTGGTCCAAATCCTGGAAACCCAGTTAAAACAACTGGATACCAGATGGCCAAGGAGAGTGGCTTACTGTAAAGTGTTGCAGAGGAGGAACTCATTTACAAGAAGCAATTACACAAACAGCCCTGAGTATCCCAGATCCCATAAAAGGACGGCTGGCTAGAACCACAGGGTCGGTTACGCTAGGCATGTGTTAGCTCCACCCTGGCGGCCCCAAAACCCGCGCCAGCGCCGTGGGCCTCCTTGCCTGTGGCCCGCCGCCTTCCACCTTCCTTCTAGACTAAGCCTAGCTCACCTGCCAAGAAGCGAAGGACCGCGCCCCCAAATGCAGACACTCCCATGCCCTCCATCCCTTGGCTGCTCGGCCGTTCCCCAACAGGAGAAATTTGACAATGCAGGGCAGCGAGCAGCACCACCATCCATGCGGAGGCCTGGGAAACTCTGTTCTTCCCTCGGGCCAAGGGACTAGGAGCGAATTCCTTTACAATCCAGGAAAGCTCTTTGTCCTTGATGTCTCTTTACATTGAGAGTGAGCATGGCACCCTTACCACCTCTGTGTGTATGTAGGTATAATCCTGTGTGCATGCTGGCACGGTCTGTCAGTAAGGGCACAAGAGCGAGCTAAAGCTGCTGGTAGGAACTGGACCCTGCGCTGCGGCGTGGCCCTGGGCACGCCTGCCACTGGAGCTGGCCGGGTCGCCTTCCTCCACAAAGAGCCTCCTGTGCCTGTGTCCACAGCCTTGCGCCCGAGTCTCTGCCTTCCCGTGCCCTGGCTCCCAGTGTCGATTCTCTGACTCACCCCACGTTGGCCAGAGACAGGCCTCCTCTGGTCGTGATTCACGCGACTGTAGCCCCTGCTGCTGCAGGGGGCACCTGTGCCCTGGCCGTCTGTGACTGGCACGCCGCAGATGTTCTCTCCCCTCCGCCAGCCCCTCCCGCGGGGGAGAGCGCAGCAGGCTGCAAGGTGGGCACCGCTCGGCGCAGGCAGGGAGAGATGTGCTCTTGAGCAGGGGGCGGCTCTAAAGCGATCAGTCAGGCGCCCCTGCTCCTGGCCGTAGGAGGTGTGCGGGCGTGCGCCTGTGAACCTGCATCCTGGAGGGCACGGGCTCAGAAATCAGCCTGCCGCCCCGCGAGTCCCACAGACCCTGGTCCCATGGAGGGGGCACGCCGCTGGCCTGGGCCTGGCGTGTCACAGCCAGATGGAATGTTCTGGAGAACACGCCTGCTGGAGCTACCGTGACACTCTACATACACAGCAGGGGCTCCAACAGCAGACATGCGTTCCCATGGTTCTGGAGGCCAGGAGGCCAAGGTCCAGGGGCAGCAGGTTTGGCTTCCGGGGCCCCTCTCCTTGTCGTGCAGACGGCTGGCCACCTTCGCACTGTGTCCTCGTGGTCTTCCCTCTGTACGTGCATGTGTCTGTGTCCTAACCCTCTTCTTACAAGGACACCGGTCACGCTGGATGATGTCACTACCTCTGTAAAGACCGGATCTCCCAGCACAATTACATCCGAGGTGCTGGGCTTCGGACTTCAGCGTAAGAATGTGGCGGAAGACGGGCGAGCCCACGACTGTGGTCATTATGGCCTGGAACGCTACCTGGCAATGGACAGGAATGAAGGACTGGTATGGGCTTCAACTTGCACGGGCCTCGGAAACATCGTGCTCAGTAGAAGAAGCCAGATGCAAAAGGCCACATGGTACATGATTCTGTTTCTGTGAAATGTCCGGAATGAGAAAACCTACAGAGACAGGAATGACTGCGGGCAGGTGTGGGGTCCCGTTCTGGGCTGATACGAATATTCTGGAGCTATAGTTGTGATGATCGCACGACTTTGAGTACACATGGAAGACTGCTAAACTGGATCCTTTAAAAGAATGAACTTGGACTCTATGAATTATGTCTCAATAAAGCAAGAAGCATGGCATGGTTCTGCTTCCTGGGGTCAGAGGACACCACACCCTCTGGGGGCTCTGACAGGGGACGCTGTGCCTAGGAAGTTTCACAGGACACTCCTGAAAGTGTGTATGACAGAGCAGCATGGGAATTAAAGGCGGTTTAGATGAGGTCTGTCTCCCTGGGGACAAGCCATTTTCTTATGTAAAGCAGATGCAAATTTTGGCCCTACATTCAGTGGGGCTTGGGAGAGCGGGGATATCAGGGACCCTAGTCTGAAGCCAGTCCCTGTTTACTTGGACTCCTGGGCCCCTTGGAATGAGGACTCACAGTTGAGCAACAGGCAGGTCGTCCTAGAGCCCGTGTGAACCTTCTCTGTCCTCTTGGTCCACCTCCATCCTACATGAACTCCAGCCTTTCACGGTGTCCGGGGTCTGTGGGTCTTCCCCTCCTTACTTTGGTTCTCCTCCGTGAGGCACCCCACCCGCCCCTCGGACTGAGATCTGTCCACTCACCCGTTCTTGCACGCAACCTGTACTTACTGAGCGCTCACTACATGCCAAGTGCTGTTCCATGAACTGAGAGTTCGCGGTGACCGAGGCAGTCAGAGGGAAGAGTGAGCACCCCCAAGTAAACAAGCATGACTCCCCTCGAGGCTTGCCACCCCTTCTCCGCAGCCCAGGACAGTCCCACACGCACCCTTCCCGCCACGCTGCAGCATCGTCCCTGTACCTTGCACGCAGTGGGCACTGGAGGACCATCTATTGCACAAATCTAAAACCAGAGCACACTCTCAAGGCTCCAGAAAGTCTGCTCGTCGCAGCTGCCTTACGGCTCCTGCGGCCGTCAGCACGGCGGCTCCTTTCTGACCCCACAGAGCAGTGGGCGTCTGCTCAGGCAGCGCCATGCTCGGAGCCATGCATGAACCCCGGGGGTTCTCTGCATCGAGTGCAAGGTCTCCCCGAAGCCAGGCGGGAGTGCAAGATTGCAATCCCATTGAACTTCAGTATGTTTTTGTGGTGTGCGAGTAGAGTGAAACTCTTTGACAAGTGTGTTGTTTTTCGTGTGTGTGTATGTGTGTACACATTATACACACAGACACACTCGTGTACCCGAGTGAAATGACCAATGGCCTTGGGACCAACCTGCCCCATGATGTTTGCCTGACGCGACTGGATTATCTGTTTCTGTGCTGGTTTCAGACTTGGTTCCCGGGTGTGGTCACGGTGTGTCGCGGTCTCCACGTGGCTAGTGGCTAGCGCCTAGCACCACACTGGGAGCGCCGCGGGCGCTCGGGGGCGTCTCCATGTCTGTGGATCACATCAGTGACATCAGCAGACAGCTCTCACAGTTTAGCATCAAACTAAGGCGCACGGGACTTCTGTGTTTCTGGGGCTTGTGCTCAGTCCAATGTCTGCAGTTTCTTATTTATCAGTTCTCAAACATATGAGGGATGAAAATAAGTTATCTGCTTAATAAGTGGGAAGAACTTGAACCCCGAAGACCCTGCGTACAATGAGACTGCTGAGTTCATAACCTGGAGCTGGAGGTTGAGGGTTCCCCACCTCAGCACGATCACCCTTCTGAGACAGATTACTCTTTGTGGTCAGGGCTGTCCCGAGAACTGTCCCAAGCGATGCCAGCGAGTGACACTCTCAGACACGGCCAAAGGTCCCCTGGGGCACAGAGCCATCCTCAGCTGAGGATCAGTTTTAGAATCACACACACGAGTCTTCTTGGGTATTTTTTCTCCACCTCTATATAGTTGCTGTTTTTTTTCCATTTAAGTAACTCTGGTTTAAATACATTTGCAAGTCTCCAATTGATTAATCAACAATAAGAATATAAACATCTGAACTGGCTACTTGCTACGTTGGAGGAACACGACTCACAGGCCCCGCAGTCAACCGTTTGTACGTCACACAGGCACAAGACCGCTTCCGGTCCGGTTCCGGTCAGAGAAATCCTCCCACCACCCTGCCCTCTTCCTGCGATCGATCACTCTCTGTCTCTCCCTCACTCACACGCACGCTCACACACACACGCTCACACTCACACACACAGTGACACACACACACTCTCTCCCATGCAGCTTCCCATCCACAAGGTGGATAATCAGCCCGCTTCCCCCCCTCCCGCTGCAGTGGAACCTCTCGGGGGTTTGCACCCGATGCCCCAGTCTCTCCAGGCACGGGGCAATTCTGCTTTCTTGCCAGTTGCAGTTGGTCAGGCCCACGGGCTGGTTCTGCTCACTGTTCACAAGCCAAGTGCCACAGTGCGTGCCTGTCAGCCGCAGGGGCTATAAAGGAAGCTTGGTGTGGACATGGTCAAGCCCCAGCGCCGAAGCCATCTGGGCCTCCAGGGACCATCGCCTGAGGCGGCGGGCTTGTCCGTCAAGCGGCACAGCGAGCTTGTGCTGTGATGCACCGGGTCCACCCAGGACAAGGTCCGAAGTCGCCCCTGAGCTGTCCGGGCACTTTCCAGACACTCCTGACAGCCAGCCAGTCACAGGTGACAGCACTGGTCTGCTCAACAGAGAAGAAAGACAAGGGCGCGGACCAATTATACTTCATATTCGATTTTGCTTAAATTATGCGAATCATCAGTTACATAAAGTTATAATTACACACAGTTTTACACATGACCCTGGACATTCAAAATGCGCTCCTGTGCCTTTAAGTCCTGGGGGAAACCTGAAGACGGCAGGGGCTCCCTGGAGAGTCCTTCCGCCCCAGCGGCGTTTCTGTGTCTGCATTTTCGGTAAAGGCCACTTGAAAATAACGTCTGCTGTGATGGAAGCCATGACCTTGGGCTGACAATTTAGTGAGGTACCAAGGAGGCCAGCTGCCCGGTGTCCTGTCAGGCCGCTCGGCAACGGTTCCGGTCAACGGCCCGTTTTAAGAAAAGCTTAAACCAGATTTAAAACAGAAGATCTGCCTTCCCTCGAGTAAACACGGTGATCTGGCAGCTCCAGTGGGTAAATAATGTACTTTTTAAAAGCCTTTCCAAATAGGTCTTTACCCAGCAAGCTGCTTTTATAAGCTACCACTCTTCCTAATATCCACTTATTCAAAACTCCTTTACCAGTGTCGCGGCTTGAAAAGGATACACATCCCACAGGATCTGAGTTTGTTGGATTTTTTTTTTTTTTAGAAGAATTGTATTTTTTCCCTTCGGTGAGGGAAAAAGTTTTTCTTGAAATATGATCCTCCCAGATAAATAATGGCAATCCAGGCAAATGGAAAGTGGGAAAGAACCCGGGTTCGCAGCGCGGTGCGCAGCACTTTCTAATGGGAAAACGCAGAAAGGGAGTGTTCCTTGGGGGCCACGGTCTGACTCCAGACCAAACAAAACAGCGATCTGCTTGTGAGCGCTGGGGTTCTGTCTTCCTTGTTAAAGGAGAAGCTAAGAATGAAAGAAAGGACTAAGTAATAAAACTGCATTATAGAAATTATCTGAGTAGACGTTTCATGCGTTATTACAGAAATTACAGAACACAAAGAGCAGGAAGGATGTATCAGGCCATCTGGTCAACCCAGGAGGAGCCGGCGCCCGTCCCGATGCAGGGTGTTGAGGGGGAGCCCGGTATATTGTCTGTTTTTGTTAGTGCAGTGCTGCCGCTCACGTCGGAGTATGCCATTCTTCCACTTAAAAGAGAAATCAGTCTAGTTTTAGCTGAGTTCTGGCATTTGGGGAGGAATTTATTTGCCTGCCACAGAGGAGGCCCTTGGTTGGCTCATGGCTTTGAAAGCCGAACGTCTGCAGTCAGGACCTGCTGGGTCCTGTAGCCCTGTTACCTAATCGGTCGTCAAAAAGGGACACTGTCAGTGTGTTTTTGAAGGTCTCCTCATTTTCCTCGATTAAAAATACTCAGTCTGTAACGTTAGCATGATGAGTCTTGAGATAGCGTATGAAAGACAAAACAGTGTGACGAGCCTGTGATGGGACAACGTGGTCACTGCCTTTTCCTTCACCTCTTGCCGTCTCACTCCCGCTCCTGTTTCCGCGCCACTGGTGTCTTTGTTTTTTTATTTATGTAGAATAAACAAATACATGGAGAAGTGCATACATAATAAATATAGCTGGGCGAGTATTCGAAACCGAGCTCCCTCACGCATCCAGCACCCAGCTCGAGAAAGGGACGTGACAGGCACCCCAAAGGGCCACCTGGGCAGCCATCGTCCTGACCCCTAACACCGTAGAGCCATTTGGCCGGCTTTTTGTGTGTTAGACGTGGAATCTTCTAGCACACCACTTTCGTTTCTGGCTTCTTTCACTCAAGCTGTGTCAGTGAGAGTCATCTGCTGCTGCATATTTTTTCTTTCCATTTAAAAATCTCCCTCCCCCACCGCCAGTCTGGGCACATGCACCTTCATCCTTTAGTGCGTACGCCTTCTCTTCTCACTGGTGTATTAGATTTCCCTGCCATCTTCTGCCTCCTTGCCTTTGTCAAGGCAGATGTGCTCATCTGACTACAGGAGCAGGGGAAGCACGCAACCCTGGGACGTGCGGGCTGACGCCTCCCCTCCGGGGCCCACCCAGGGGACGCCGCCGCTGCTGACCACACACGCAGGTGCAGAAGTTTCTTGGTCAAGGGTCCAGGCGGCGGTGCCCTCATTAGAGACGTGGCAGGGACTTCTGAGGTGAAACTCTATGTGCCATCTTGGCTAGGCCACGGTCCCTCAGTATTGGGTCAAACGTTGCTCTAGATGTTCCTGTGGAGTTATTTTCTAGACAAGAGTAACATCTAAATCAGTCGACTTTGCATAAAGCAAGGCTGTCCTCAGGGATGTGGGTGGGCTTCACCCCGTCAGTTGAAGACCACTGTAGAACAATGACAGATACCCCCAAGCAAGAACAGGGTCTGAACCCGAACTCCGCCCCTCCCCGGGGTCTCCCACCTGCTGGCCACCCTGGAGATTTTGGCTGTGCTAGCCTCCGCCACTCTGTGAGCCCGTTCCTTACCATCTATCCCTCTCTAGACAGACAGGTAACGAGAGAGGACAGGTCTACCTGGAGATACCCACACACGCGTCCTCTCGGTTCCGTTTCTTCAGAGAACGCTGGCCTGCACAGCACCTCTCCCCGCTCCGGCCCCGTGGAAGACCTTGCGAACGGGCCGGAACAGGACGTGCTTTGCAACGGAGCCCTCAGAACCTTCTCCCGCTCAGGGCGCCCAGAGGCCGCGGCTGGCCAGGGAAAATCGGGGTGTAGGTGGCGCGTCCCGTCTTGCTGTCTCTGCACTGGAGCAGCGGTTCTCACTGGGCGGTGATGTGGCTCCCAGGAGGCGTTCTTGGGGTCACAAATGGGGGAGGAGGGGCCTATTGGCATCTAATAACAAAAACCTGGGGTGCTGCCCCATAGGCCACAGGGCACAGGGCAGTCCTTCTTAACAAACAATGTCCCAGCCCCAGGGTCCACTGTGCCAAGGCTGGGACACACCGCCCCAGAGGGACGCAACCGGAGTCACCCAGACTCAGCTATTAAAGGGCGCACATCTTAGCCAGGGGGCACCTCATTCCTTACCACGGTGACTTCTTATGGCTTGGAGAGAGTTAATTCTTAATAAGCAATCTGGGAAGTTATTTTAAAATTCTAAAGTAATATGGAAATAGCACACCCCTTTAAATTATTTTTTGTGCTGTGAGAGCAATTATTTTTAGCCTTGTGTTCTCTTAATTCCTTTCAAAACTGAGTCTCCTTTTCCTTCCACAGGCTTGAAAATGGACACCTTCTTCCTAACCTATAATCTAGCCCACAAAATATTCATCTGAGTCAGCGACCTCTTGATTGAGGGGGATGTGCTCTGGGTCCTGGGAAAGAGTGGGCTGAAGGGAATGGAGAAATGGCAGCTTCCTGTACTTTGCCAACAACCAGAGCAAAACATATCAGAAAGGCAGCATTGAGGAGTCACCGTGGCCTTTCCCACTCCCACTCGGGTCCCAGAGGGCTCTCTGACCAAGGGGGTCTCCCAGCCCCATGCTCACGGTCGGTCTGGGCCGCAGCCCAAGGGGCTTCTCCACGGATACTCAGCGTTCAGCACTTGGTCCAGAGCCCCGGCTGCATGCTGGCTGGAAGAGCCACCTGGGTGTCTCAGAGGCGGGGGCCACTAGGCGTGCACATGAGAACTTTGTCTGTTACATTCTTCAAGGCACAAGATCATAGTGATACCCTGCTGACAAATGGTAGGTAATTTACCAGATTTTTTTAATGACGTTTCTCTAAGTATGGTACAAGTTGTAGTAATTTAAGATATTTATAACATAGGACAGGAAATTGTGGAAATGAGGTGTAACTTGGGGGGAAATATAAAGTAATGCTTTATTAACATGGAACTTTGCTGTGTTTTATATTAATACCAATTCCCAACAACCAGGGAAGAAAAGAATGAGTGATTCTTTTTATAGTGAACGAAGTTCATAAGAAAACTATGTGACTACTCTCTGGAGACCCTAAAGACAGAGAAAGGAAATAAAAATAAATCAGCTTGGAAACCCATTAATGTTTCTGCAGAATATCAGGGACTCAGCACTTGGGAAATTAACAGGTTTAAGTTATTGGGATACTTTGTGTTCCAGCAGCTGCATAATCACGTCGTCATCGAGAGGAAAGTGGCAAATGTTCTAGTTTGGTGTTTTCAAAACTGCCGGTAATGTGCTAAAGAAATAAATCTGTAAGCAAATTATTTTTACCTCTTCCTGTTTTAGCAAAGTCGTCGATTGTCTTTAATGGATTTTGTCTCTAAAACCCTCGCACAAGAAAGGAGGGTCAGTGGATGAAAAGGATCCAGCTTTGCAGCTCGGGCTTCAGGACCTTGGTGGCAATATTCCCAACGTCCTTTGGCCTGGACGGCTGGGGACACCTCTTACATGCGGTCCCACCACAGGACTCGGAACTCTGAGCTCTGAGTCACAATTGCAGGGCCTGTCTCTGGAAAAAATGACCGCCTCATCCATCTTTTCCCAGCACAGGCCTGACAGCACCCCCGGGCTATGCAGCTTACTGGTTTGTGCTCCAGCGAAGATCACAGCCACTGCTGGTGAGACAAGACACAGCAAGGAAGGCAAGAGGAGGGGAAGAGATGGGACAGTTGGATGTGCCTGCGCCTTGGACCACCCCGGACACGGCAGACCCGGGACGGAGGAGCAGGTCACCAGGAAGGAAGGGCCGGGGTCAGCAGGCCACAGGTGTGCTAGGGATGAGGTGGGAGCCTGGGCTGTGGCAGGAGGGGCTGAACTGGGTTGGCCAGGCTGCACGGTAACTTCTGCCTTTGGTCGTGGATACCATGGCGGGAACTAAACCATTCTTGCCTCATTTGAGGTGGGTCCAGTGAAAATCTCTTTTCGGTAAATTGGCCCCGGTCGGCCTGTTTCTGTTGCATCAGCATCTCTAAGACGTCAAGATGAAACCCTCAGTGGGCACCCAGCTGGCAAACAGCAGAGCAGGCGTTAGCAGCCAAACCCTGTGCCCCAGTGTCTCGCACCCCTTCCTCGTGAATTTCCGAAGCCCTGCACTTCTCACCAGGCAAGCATCCCAAGTCATGTCAGCATCCGCGCTGCCGTGTGGCCCCCCGGAGGGAACCAGCGGCACACGTGGCCCCCAGCAAAGGAACGCGCATGCGTGCCCGCTCATCCACTCGACCGCCCCGACTGCGAACGCTATGTGCCAGGTGCTGTTCTAGGTTCTCGGTGTGCGAGGGAGTCCAGGGCCCTGCCTTCCTGGAGCCTGTGGTCTAGACAGGAAACAGACCACAGCCAGATCAGCATATCGCCACTAACACATCGCGGGTGCCACCGAGAAACTGAAACGGGGGATGAGAGTGACAGTGTTGGGTGGCGGGGAGGGGACAGGAGTGGGGGAGCTGTGGGGAGGATGATTCAGACAGAGGGACGGGCTCTTTGAGGAAGACCTGGGGAACATTAGCATTGCTTTTATAGTAAAATTAATTATGTGTTAATTTCTTAGCTAAACCCCCAAAGAAGTTCGTCAGCAGCGCCAGCCAAAGGCATAATTTCTTACCCTGTTCTCCACTCTCTCACAACAGAAGAGTTAGATTGAAAGTGCATGTGGAAAAGGAAAGAGCTTTTCCAAAGGCCAGAGTCTGGCTCACACACGCACCGAAGGTACCATGAATGGAAGGAAAGCGTTTCTGTCCCCGGGGCCGCTGATAATTCACGAAGCCTCCCAAAGACAAAACCACAGCTGGCCACGGTTTGGTTGGTTTCACTTAATTCTCTGACCCCGACTCCACGGGCGGCTAACAGCACACCATAATCACAGCAAACTCTGCCTCCCTCCGTTCCATTAAAGGGAACCCAAGCCATTGCTAACAGCTTCTTCCCACCCAACCCTGACTTTCCAATGCTTTTCACTGAAGATTAGAGTTAATGCTTTTCTAAGAGGTTTGTCACAAAAGGGAGCTTAATTGGGCTCATTTTCTCCATCTACACATTTGTTCTAAAGCTTTGCTTTTAGAAAGTGTGTTTGTCATGAATGATTCATGCTCGATGGGCAAAGATTAGGGATTGGGAGAAGCAAGTCACTCGGGAAAGGAAAAACCACCTCGGCCTCAGGGTGACGGGTGAAAGGGTGTCCCCCAAAAAGATGTGTCCACATGCTAACAGCCATACCCGTGACTGTGACCTTATGTGAAGGTCGGGTATTTGCGGATGTAATTAAAGATCTCAAGGTGACCTTGTCCTGAATTAGGACAGGCCCTAAATCCAGTGATTAGTGTCTTTCAACAGGAAGAGAGGAAGATTTGAGAGACGGGGCCCCAAGAAGGCCATGTAAAGACACGGGCAGAGATGGAGACCCCCAGCCTCAGCCAAGGAACGCCCAGGGCGCCCGCAGCCACCAGAAGCTAAGACTGGGACAGGGAAGGAGCTCCCCTGAGTCCTCGGGAGAAACCGAGCCTGGCCACACTGATCTCAGGCGTCTGGCCTCCCACGTGGTGAGAGAACAGATTTCTGTTGTTTTTAGGCAGCCCTAGGAGTCTCGTATACTCGGTATGCCTCTTTGACATTGAATACACGGCACCATGAAGAGCTGTTTAACTCCTTAGAGCAATGGAGGGTGTGACCCAGCGTTCGGGTCGGAATACAAGTTTTGAGTAGACTTGACTGGGACAGAAAATGACCGTGGTGGCTGCTATTGTGCCTCCCTGGAACCCCCTCCACTTCACCCCTGCTCCCCGCCCTGGGTACCCTGGGGTAGACCCCGGTCACGGACACAGAAGCGGGTTGACGCCAACGGAGCCAACCGGGCCACCCACCCGCAGGCCTGCTGATTGGAAAAGCACTGGCGGCCTCCACCTGGAGCTCATCCTTGGAATTTTTCAGTTGCGGTGGGAGGGGGAGCTCCTCTCCAGCACTGGGTTAGACTTGCAGCCTGTGACCCTCCGTCACACGCCTCCTGTGGGCAGACCCTGGGCAGGGAGCCGGGATCGGGACCACCACTCCCGTCCTCAGCAGGGCACCACTGGCATCCGGGTGAGCAGTTCCTCGTGCCGCGAGCCGGTTGGCATCCCTGGACCTGCCACGGAAATACTAGTAAACGCCCCAAGTCATGTGACAAACCAAATGTCCCCTGGCTGAGCGCAGTGGCAGGTGGGCCTCGGAGGGGACACCTCTGGGCTCAGGCCACCGGACTCACTCGTGGTCCCAGGAGAAAATCCTTGTGGACAGCGACACTGGAACAGCTGGAGGGCCGTCGCTATGTGTTCCTTTGCCTCTGTAACCGTATTTTTATCTTTATTTTAAAAATGAAGAGTGACCTGCTCGCTTTGGTCGATCCCTGTTCTCGTCCTGCCACACTGGATCATTTTACATGTGAAATGCGACGGCTCGCCCCCAGACCTCAGCCCTCGGGTAACATGGAAGACGTCTCTCTTCTCCCTTTCGTGTGGATCCACCGCCCAGCTCTCAGACGGGGTCTTGCTTCTAGGTCCTCGCCGACAGCTAACGGCTCTGGAGGGAGGGGGTCGCCCAAGAAGGCAGGCGCGGAGCCCGCTCGCAGAGTGCCTGCGTGATGTGACTTTCCGTGGGTCCGACCCGGTTCCCTCTGCGGCCATGAGGACCCAAGATCACACGGGGTGATGTGACCAAGTTTATGTGGCCACGAGGAGACAGAACTGAAGTCGGTAAGGGCCTTTCAGGGAACGAGAGGTGGTTCTAGGGACCTCTGAGAACTGAGCAAGGACAGGACCACGGCGGCGGCGGCAGCAACTGAGAGAAAGGGTTTAAAGGACAATAAAAAGTTAGTGCTGAAAACATGACCCATTGGCTGTCGAGAATAAACAAGGAAGGAAGGCAATGCCTCATTAAATTGAACCTTCGAGATCACTGAAATTGGAATAGAGCCGAAATCTTTCGTTTTCAAGCAGCGTCCTCTCGACGCTGTGGGCGTGTTTAAAGAAGCAACGGCAAGATCCCAGACAATGAGGGCGAGGAGGCAGTCCGGGATCCGAAGGCCCCAACAATTAGATACTTCAGGACGCCAGCTAGGAAGGAGCACATTCTGGAAGTCCTGTCTTCTGTCATATTCATATCCCCCAGCAGGAGAAAAAAAATTAGAAATTATTTAAACAAACTTCAGTGATTTTCTAAGGCAAAAGTTTTTAAAAAATGTATCTAAGAGATGTGAAATCTTCCAGCAGCTGAGAGGCTTCCCCGACCGCATGACAAGCGCGTCTCCCGGAAGCTGTGAAAGCGCAGAGCAGCGGAGGCACGGCGCTGGGTCCCCGGGGCTGGGGTGCTGGGCAGGGTGCTGGGCAGGGAGGCGGGACGGCCAGGGAGCTGGCTGGCCCAGAGACCAGAGCTTACGATGCACCCACTGCAGCACAGGGACCGGGAGGGAGGGAGGAGCGTCTGTGGGGGCGGTGGGGGGAGCGGCTGCTTCCTCCCTAGGAGAGTTGGGAGGAGAGAGAAGCTTGGACCCCACAGAGCCTACCTCCTGTGCCCGGGTTGGCGCCAACCCCTCTGGAGTCTTAGGAGGTAGAAGCGAGAATGAACGAATCCCAGCGTTTTCAAAGTGCCGAGCTACTTTTCCATATTTAACACGTATCAAAGCCTTGAATTGGGGTTTCAAGGCAGATAGTTCCTGACTAGGGGGATGGCCGGCGTGGGAGAGAGGGAAAGACCCCTTCAAAGAACCCCAGAGATTTCCAGTTATGATAGGTACAGAGGAGGCCCTGCTAAGGGGGAGATGTTTGGAGATTTGGTTCCAAGGAGCTGAAAGAAAGACCTCTGGAGCGATGACCTGGGGGTGGGGGCGGGGGAGCGCATCGAAGACGGTCCTGAGCCGGTCTCAGCCGACAGGTGCTTTGTTCTCCCTTCAGTGTTAAAACCCATCGTACTGCTCTTCAACAGCGAACATGGACACGAACATGGATATTTCACACAGAGGCAGAGATTTCAGGCTCCTGACGACCTGGCAGCGCCAGGCCCTCACTCCCACAAGGCAACAATTGCAGGTGTGGATGAGAGCGGCAGGTGGCCTCCCCAGCTGGCCTGGGCCCCCCCTCTGCCCCCTCCCCGAGGTCACATCCAGCCTGCCCTGCTTGCATTCACAGACCTGGTCTGGTCTGCACTTGGCCCTGGGACCCATGGGTTGCAGAAAAGGTGACAAGCTGTTCACGTGACTGAGAGGCGGTCTCTGAGCGAAGGAAGGACTGGGGGTGGCCCCCATGCCCACAGGTGGCGGGCTCCTGGGGAGGAGACCCTTCTCCCCGCCACGCAAACAGCTCCAACATGGAGGGCAGCGCAGGTGAGCCACTCACTCTGAGCACTCACTGTAGCTTCGGGAGCTTCCGGAAACAGCGCCCTAGAAATGAGCACTTCCCATACCGAATGGGAACCCGCAAAGGAGGCAGACTGAGCTCCAATGTGGACTCCTGGGGGCGGATGCAGCCACAGGGCGGCCAGATGGGGGGAAGAGGCGCAGGGACGGTGCCACACTCGGGGGCCTCAGGAAGCCCCCTCATGCAGGTGGGAACCTCAAGTTACTGAAATGTAGGTATGAAAATGAAAGTGATGTCTGGATATGCCAGATAAATAAGAAAAGCTTTCTAAACTGTATACATCGCTAATCTAGAAATTCTCCTTTTGGGAATTCTACCCTAAGAAAATCATGGACGCGCACCAACACTTCATTTAAGTGACTGCCATTTAATATAACTTATGATGACAAAGCGTTGGTGAGAACTTGTAAAATCCACAACGGTTGGACCTGGTTAAACAAATTGTATCATCCATACAACGAATTCCAAGTAGCCACTAAAATGGTCTCCAGGAAGCTGTGCAGGATGGTTAAATGCACGCTACAAAAATAAGTTGCACGGTACAATGCCATTTTTATGAAAAATATAAACACACGGCGCGAGAATGTATTCAAGTTTATACATGACGCTAGTTTTCTATGGCTGTGGTCACAGATGGCCACAGACACGAGGTTTAAAGCAACAGGCAGCGTTCTCTCCTGGGGCTGGAGACCGCGCTCGGCGGCGTCGCGGGCCCACCCCGGGCGTCGGAGGACTGAGCACCCCGAGGCCCCACGACAGGGCCTCCTTCGCCTCCTCCAGCCTCTGGTGGCTGCTCCCCCGCGACCGTGACCACGTCACTCCAGGCTCGGCCTCCACCCTCACAGGTCCTTCTCTCGGTGTGTCCCACACTCCCGGGCCTCTTTCATGAGGACCTCGTGACTGGACGGAGGGTCCGCACAGAAAACCCAGGACGACCTCTCCATGGCAAAGTCACAAACTTCGTCACACCTGTAAAGTCCCTATTTCCCTGTCGGGTGACATGTGGCGGTCCCAGGGATCAGGACCTACTCTCTGGGAGGTGGGAGGGGCATTATTTCATGTGCTATTTATTAAATACTCCCAGATATCAAAAGACATTTTCTTGCCTTCTGCCTTTTTCCATTTTTTTTCTTAAAGTATCTAATAATTTCAACAAGGGCAATTTTTTTTCAATTAGCTTCAAATAAAGAAAACGTGTATGAGTTCCCGCTTGCACGTGGCCTTGTGAGCATTTTGCCCAGGAGCCACGAACGGAACAGAACCATCTGGCTTCTCCCTCTAGAGTCTCACAACTTTGTTCGACATGCAAGACGTAAGGTGGGTTAACAAAAACACAAAATACTTTTTATTTTATCGACTATGAGATTAGCTAGTATAGAGATTATCGTGTGGAAAAGTAATGAAGTTTAGAAGAATTCAGGGGAAGGGGAAGAGACTTAAACAGCCAGGAGGAGCTCCCTGGGAAATGCAGCAACACAGGGTAACCAAGAACAGAAGTCGGGGTGTGACGGAAGCGCACAGACATGGGCGGGCTGCCCTGAGTTAGAACCCCGTCCAGCGGGTGTTCTGCCGCGCGTGAAAGCGGTGGCAGTGTAAAAAGGGAAAGAAAGCACAACTGCTTCACAGGCAAGTGTCAGCCCAAATTCCGAAAGGCCTTTCTGCTATTCAATAAAAGGTTTGCTCCCAACGAAACAGGCCGCCATTACCGTCGGCACTAAACGCAACCCCGTTTTCAGTTCTGACAGGTGAGAGCCAGAGTGGGCCCCGCAGCGGTTCTGCTTGGCCGAGGAATCCGGTTGCATTTCCACAGGAGGCGCAAAGGCACCGGAACAGACGCGGTAGCGCAGTGCCCACCTGCCTCCACACCCCTGGCCGCTCTCTGGGGTAGAGCTGGCGGGAGGGACTCGTGTTTTAAACTGATTCCTCGGCCCCCGGAGAGGCAGGGCTGCCGGGAAGAGCAGGCTGGGCGGACAGGGCAGAAAGCGGACGGTGTCGACGGGAATCGGGGCGGGTGGGCAATGACCACGCTGACCGCGAACGTTCCCCCAGCCACGCGGCGCACCCTGGGCTAAGGGTTTTGTTTTGTTTTTTACATCAGTGGTGGAGGAGAACAGCCTTCTCTGCCCCCTCGTGTTCAGTGCTGGGGACGCGCAAATTTCACTGACAGCAGCCACGCGGACAGGGGAGAGGGCGTGCGGTTTCTGTCAACATTCACGCATTTTGGGGCGCACAGAAAAGAGATCAAACTCACGTATGAAGTGGTTAGACTTCCGGGCTTATAAACCCTTTCAGCAAAGGGAAGTGGGCTTGGGCTTCCGGAGATGACAAATTGGGAGGAAGAGACAAGGAAATAGATGGGGGAACCAATGGGAGATAAGGGCCATTTTAGTGAGGTCTGTTCAGGCAAACTCATCTTAGGGTGAACCCCCTGTCTTGGGTGATAAGAATCCTCCTTTTTTCCCTCCTGGGAGGTGTGGGGGCACCTTTCTCAAAGGGAAGTTTATGCACTGCCTTTAGGCAGAGAAGGGAGGGCTGAGAGCTCACTCTGAGCTGTGGATTCTCAGGCGCCTTTAGCGCAAGAAGTCCCTAGGCTGAAGCCGCATTTTGGGGGGGTGGCATACTCTGATCTTTCACAATAAATGTGTGTCACCCCGACACCGCTATGAAGCAGGCACCCCCGCTTTTTCCAGGTAGTGGGATCTGGAGGTCCAGTCCACGCAGGATAGCCAGAGAGAAAGGCGGACGGAGCCGCTGCCATCCGACAGACGGACGGCCCAGGTTGGCTTCATTTCTCAGAACTCGATGGCTCCTCCATTCTCTGACTAGTTCCCTTCCATCTCAAGTTGAAAACCTTTCAAGGAACACTTGAGTCCACTGACACAGGAAAGAGCGCAGGGAAAGAACAGCAAGAAACAGGAAGAAAACCTCTAGGCGGTTATGAGGCCGGGAAGGTGTCAGAGGAAGCTGCGCTGACGCCTCCGGGGCCTGTACTCAGAAGGAAAAACACGTGAAGTTGTATGAAAATGAGGGGTAGTGGGCGATGGCCTTAAAGCTTAGTGTCGTTTACTGTGTGAACTTCGAAAACCACGATGCCATAGCCTAGGAAGGAAGGAAGGAAAGTGTCCGCTTAAAGCACGCACACACTCACACCCCCTAACGGATGGACAGACGTCCAGAACCGCCAAGTCCCTGGGAGGAAGGCGGGTGCTGACGGACCCTCGTCAAAGCAGAAACCTGACTGACGTGCAGGCATGGACGCCCAGCTGACCAGAGCAGTTAAGGGTTCAAGATCAGGGTTCAGTCCCCCAACTGCCCACGCTGGTTTTGCACAGCCCATGACCAAAGCTTGAAAACGCCGGCCCCTCCCGGCATTCCTGAGAGGCTGGGTGACTCCGTATGGTCCCAGAGAAGCAGCCCAAATCTGTCTCTGCTTTGGAGAAGCCGTGGGATGCCTTCCCCTGACACCTTCAGGACGGGTTTACTATTGGAGTGTCTCCAACAGAAGCCACTGTATTGATTCGGGGAAGGGAAGAGACTCAGATGCCACAGCTCGATCCTTTAGGAGCACCGCGCTAGTCTCCTCTGGCTCTGTAACACACTCCGCAGAGCGCACAGCTTTAAACCATACCCATGTGTTTCCCAGCTCACAGCTCTGCAGGGCCGGAACCTGTGCCTGGGGTTTCCCGGCTGGGTGTTCTGAGGCTGCAGTCTAGGTGTTGGCTGGCCATGTTCTCACCTGGAGACACCGAGGAAACCACTGGCTTGCGTGCTCCTTCACGTTGCTGCTGGCAGGATCCATTTCCTTGAGGGTGTCTGACTGAAGTCCCCATTTCCATTCCTGTCATCAGCTCGGGGACACTCACAGTCCTTCCATTTCCAAGGCAGGGAGGAAGAATCTCCCTCACGTGGAAGCCCTCACCAGGAAGAGCCATGTCCCTCTTCAAGGTTCACCTGAGAAGGTCAGGCCCACCACAACTTCTCTTTCTTTTTTTTTTAAAGATTTTATTTATTTATTTTAGAGAGGGAGGGAGACAGTGAGGGAGAGAAACAGCAATGTATGGTTGCCTCTCACATGGCCCTCACTGGGGACCCGGCCCGCAACCCAGGCATGTGCCCTGATGGGGAATCGAACCAGGACCCTCTGGTTCGCAGCCTGCGCTCAATCCACTGAGCTACACCAGCCAGGGCAAATAACTTCTCTTTCTTCAAACCAACTGATTCCAGACCTTAAGGGCATCTGCAAACTCCCTTCACTGGAGCTGCTGGATTAGTGCTTCACTATACACTAGCAGGCAGAAATTTTCAGGGTCATATTAGAATTCTGCCTACTGCACATTTCTGAAAAAAAAAAAAATTTTTTTTTTGAACATTGAACGCATGAGAAGACAAATGGAAACACATCTGGCACGTCCATGGAATTAGCCGTAAGTGCAAAGCAGCGTAGCTTTTTCCTAATCTCATCCCACATCTGCTTAGCATTTCACTGTTTACGCAGAGCCTGCACTCTCATTAACTATTCATGTGCGGCTCCCAGCCGCTCCGGAGCGCAGGCCACAGAGCGAGGCCCGGTGTCCCTCTTCCCCAGCACGCCGTTCTCCCAGCTCCATCCATACGCCTTTCACTGCAAGAAAGTACCGTTTCCTTAGGAGGGACTGCAGAGAGACTCTTTGGTGACACTGCAATCCTGTGGGGAAAGGGACAAGAGCAGGTGGAAGCCGGTGGAAGACCCATGAGCCACAGGGTGGGTTGGCGGGGGGAGGGGGGGCGCTGGCTTATCTGCAGCAGCCACCTCCCTGGGACAACCGGGCAGTCCGTGAGCAGGACCCCGTGGGTGGTGTGGCCTGGGGCCGCAGACCTCCACGGGGAACTCCAAACCAGGCTGACATCACTGTAGGTAACTGGGCCCGTGGGCAGTTGTTGCCAGGAGGTCACTCCTTAGGTGGTGACACTGAATTTTCTGCTGGCTGTGGCTATTGGGCCCCCAATCCCATGCCGAGGAGTGGCAATCCTGAAGCAGGTACCGGGTCACCTGTCATTTCCCACCTCTCAAAGCCACTCTGGGCGAGGCGGAGGGCCGCTGAGTGCCCAGGGACCGGGTCTGAGGGCTAACGGGAGGTCGGGGCTCAGTGACAGAATCGTGACCAGAGACCTATCCCTTAGTACCATGACGGGGGGACTGAGGCTATTGAGTTTGCTTCAACTGGGGTCCTTCCCCAAACGGACAGGCAGAACTCAGAGGGGAGTGGTTTGTGGCCTCGGGAGGGAAGCAAGACACAAACCGAGAGAAAAGATGTCATGCCGAATTGACCAGACCCTCCGATGGCTCTCACCGCCCCAGGACCCTGGGTCTCGGGCTTCCTGGTTATTCTACGGGCTTCTGAAAGACACGCCCGGTGCATCGGCACTCTTCCACGAGGGAGGGACGGAAACAGACGGGCGGGGAGGCGGCCAGCCGCGGCCGAGCACCGAGCTCGAGCTGGGGCAGGCTCTCAGCTGAGCGCTCCACACCGAGGGCCTCCCCGTCCTGGCGGCCGGACAGCGGAGGCTGAGCTCCGTAACGCACCGAGTCCGTCCGGGCTGTACGTCCTGGCTCTTAGCAGAGATTGTGGAGTCTCTGGACCACATTACAGAGCCTCTCTGGGATTAATAACAGCACCCGCCAGCCTCTCACAGCCCTCCTTTTTCCTGCCGTTCCTGCCCAATCAGCACTATAAAGTATTCAAATCTTAAATAATAACTCACTGAACGTGTCTTTTTTTAGCACCAGCTGGAACAAACATCCATACATCAGCGGTTAATTGCCCGCATGTGGAGCCCAGTTTCGCGCGTGAGGAAGGAAGCTGTAAAGCGTTACTTTAATGGGATGCTGTTCACCCAAACACACTTGGTTTGCATGGCACCGGATCGGCGATCCGGCTCATTCGAAACCTGCCACACTCACCTCGCACGCTTTGACCCGTGTCGACGAGACCGTCTAAAAACCGCTCGTGAAATAATGAACATGGGGAGACAGAGAGTCGGGGGCGAGGTGTACAAACCACTTTCTGTGGGAGGGAAGGGCGACGTCCTTGGGAGGCCACGCCGTCCCCGCCGTCCGGGGGGGCCTTGCGGCTCAGGCACTGGGTGTTTTCAGTTTACTCAGAGCAAAACCCTGAGTCACAGCGACCCGCTCCTTCCTTCCTTCCAGCCCACTTGGCTCTCCCTTCAAAAGGCGCCCAGAAGGCCAGCAGCACGCACCGTCTGTCACTGCTTCCACGGCCTGAGCCATGGCGTCTCTCCCACACCAGCCCCCCAATGGATGGGAGCCCCCCGGGCTCCCCGGTCCCTTCTCCGCATGTCGGCTGGGCACGGGCCGCTCCAGGCAGTTCCCGTCACCTGACTTGACGAGAAAGAACAGCCACGGCCCTAAAAAGCCCTCCTTTCTGGTGCGCTCCTCTGTCTGTGCGGCCGCCCGGCAGCAGCCACAAGGGCCGGCGTGAGCCCTGGGCACCCCGCCCACCCTCCCGGAGGCAGCGGCGGCCCCCACGCCCGGAAGGTTCTTCTCTCAGACATCTCTTCGGCCTCTCTCCCTTCCGGCTCTGCCCAGAGTCCCCCAGTGGCCTTTCTAGGCAACACTGCCGCCCGTGCCCCGCGCCCGCGGCGGTCTTCACCCTGCTGCTTCTTGCCGCTTCGCTCGCACGATTGAGCACCTTTAATCTAATGCTCTTGTTAATGATAAATGTTCAATTCCCACTCCCGCTGCCAGAACAGAAGCTCCATGAGGGCAGGGACCTCTGCTGGGTCTTCCGATGTGTCCCGGACGCCTAGAATGGGGACGGGCAGGTGACCGCTGTCGAGTGAAACTGCATCGCATGCTCACGTGAGTGGAAAACCGTACGGAACAGCGCATTTTAATTCTATCGAATGAGCCAGAATGTGTTCATTTAGATGCTGTTTGCTGTGATTCCTCTTCCAAATTGTCTGCCAATTATCTGGGAATGCACTCAGCCAAGAAAACAGGATTCCAGCTAATCTCTAGAATATATTTGCACTGATTACATCAAAGAACCACACCTGCCGCCTCCCACATTTTTCAATATAGTCCCCTCCCTACCACCCAATGAGCTCTTTATAGAATGCAATAATCCCTTACGTCCTCCCTATAAACTTTAATTTGTACATAAAACTATTTTGGATGAAGCCCATTCACTACTATAATTTAAGGCTACTTCACTGTACTGGTCCCCATTCCAGAAGAAACACAGGGCACACTTGAGTTGGGGCGAGTGGAGGAGAGGTAGGAGGGGCGGTGTGTGCTTCTCACTGAGCCCCAGGGAACCGGAGCTGGGGAGATGGAGCACAATCTCCCCTCTCTGCTGTCCCTCCCTGTCCTGCTGGCTCCCTGCTGGCCGAACCCACCGGGACCAGAGAGATCGAGAGGCCCACTGACCCTGGCCTCAGACCGCGTCCTGCAAGAGTGCGGAGCAGCGGGCACACGGATGGAAAGGCAAGGGGGGTAGCCCACTCCCTCAACAAGAGCCTGGATCCCCAAGGAAGAGATTAGCTCAAAATCCACTTTACCTCCTAGCATAGAGGACATGTGCTAGATGCTGCAAAAAAAACCAAACGAAAACAACAGCAAAATCCCAAAAATGAATTGCATTCCATTCTGTTCTATTCTTTACTGTTCAGTGCTGGTTGCAACCCATTAAACTGACTTCACAACCACAGCTTGCAGATCCCTGGCTGGGGCCAGTCCCGCCCTCCATTAGAAAGTAAAATCGCTAGGGCCTTGCCAAAGGAAGAGGCTTGTCCGAGCTGATGCAGTAGCTATTGTTTGGAATGGTGTGGGTGTGCACATGCATAAGAAAAACAGAACCACTCCTTTTATCTATCCAAATGTTCTCTTCCAAACCACACGCACATCAGCATGTTTTTGAAAGGATTTTAGTGATGCAGGTGTCAGGAGGCCCCTCAGTTTAACAGGCAGGAAAACAAACAGTCTTGTGCTGAGACAGAGGGACGACTTCCGAGAAGCGAGGGACTGAGGTCAGGACGCCTCTGTGCAGGGAGCTACTTGGGACCAAGCGCCCACCGCGTCAGGAGGGGCGCCCGTGAGCATGTGCACCCCCTCCATCCCCCCCACCCCCGCCCTGGCCTGGCCCAGGTAAAGCAAGGTATTTCTGCTGCCTCGTGAGGGACACCTGCTGGGCCCTGGGCGTGGCCGATGACAGCTCCCTGTGCACCGCGTGGAGGGCTCTGAGGCCAGCACAGGCCACAGCCCGGCCATGAGCTGTGTGTCACCGCCAGTGGCACGGGAAGGCACTCTGCTCGCTGGCTTCGATGACTGAGAAAAGCAGCGGAACCCGCTCCCCCCTTGGCAGGACTTGGTGCCTTTCACTCATTTCAAGTCAGGACTAATAGTCCTAATGATTTTGAAGGGCCGTAAATGACTCCTTTATGCCTGGCCCAGGTTGGCTGGGGTTCCACCTACAACCCACAACATCCACACACATTCCACAGAAAAATAAACACTGGTGGAACCAGGTTGGTGCCATGCCACTTAAAATGGCCATTTTCTTAAGTACTCATTATAAAAGCAACGTTGTCATTTCAGCATCTGCCTTTGAAAGCCGGCTTTCTGTGTCTCTGGTGTTATGTTTTCATTGCAGGGGCAAAAATAAAACATTAACTCTTTCAACAGTTGGAGGGCTGACATGTTTCAGGAAAAAAAAAAAAAATGTAAGTCAGGAGAAAATACATCACTCCCTGCTTCCTTGGGCCTAAACCAGGATTTCCACAGACCGCCCTGCCCCAAGCCCCGGCCAGCTACCCGAGGAAGATCCGTGCCCATTTCGTCTGCCTTGCTCCGTTTCCCCCAAACAACGCTTCCTTTCCCGCCCCCAGAGGTTACGAGGGTCTCCTGCAGGTTAGACACTGAGTGCGTGTGTGCGAGTAGCATGCCTCCCTGTGGGTGTGCACACACATGCGTGCATACCTGGGCTGTGGGGCAGGAGGGGACGGCACGGTGAACAAAGCACAGTCCTTGAAGGAGTTTGTAATTTTGATGCTGAGACAAGACAGAACAGATAAAAAGTGAAATCACCAGCCAAGGAACGGAGGCCCGAATGGATTTCTCCGAGGACCGTCACTGGCCTAAGACAATCCGCTCCAAACCCAGGCCCTCCCTGCTCCCGTTAACTTTGATCCATCGGTGTCAGGAAAACGTAGGACACGCTCGCAGCTTGGCTTCCTGACTGCCGACGGCATGGCTGTGGCTGGTAGAGCCGGGCTGGGCCCCTCTCGGCCGGACCCTGCCCAAGGCGCGCACGCCCCTCCTGTGTTCCCCACACTGTCACCGCTGTGCTCGGGCAGTGATTTGAGATTTTTCCCTAACGTCCTTCTGTGAAAAATGTATTTACTTTGCTAAGACATTAGTGAGATTTTCACTTCAGGATAGTTTCAGACTTGCAGAAAAACTGGAATATAGGATAGAGGGTGTCTGTCTACCCCGAACCCAGTTTCCCACCGTTAGCGCCTCACGTGACTCTGGACTGCGGCTGCAACTGCGGAGGCAGTGTTGATGCATTAGCGTGAACTGAAGTCCACTCTTCAAGACTTCTCCTGCCTAATGTCCTTTTTCTCTTCCAGGATCCCATCCAGGAAACAACACAGGCGGCCCCAAGGATCCCTTAGGCTCCCCTTGGCCATGACAGCTTCTCAGACTCCCCGTGACACTGGGGACTGGTCAGTTCGAGAGAGTATTGATCAGGCAGTTTGCAGGGTGTCCCTCCGCTTGGCTGATCTTCCTGCATCACTCGACGGGGCTGCATTCACCTTTGGGGATTTGAGTACCGATGTCGTGTGGAGATGCATGCTCCGTGAAGCCTGGGTTTTGAACACCAACTGGTGCCCTACTGGGGCTGTGTTAACGACAGGGAACACATCCACGCGAAGAGTGACTTACGGTAAACTGCGCTGGATGAGTTCCTTGGACGCATACAGAACACAGACTTCAGCTACCTTAGGTACATCTGAAAGTTCTCTGTTTTAGCAACCCAGTAAACAGCTACAGTGTTCAGTTTGGGCTGTCTGTTGTGCCAACTCCAAAATCTCAGTGATGTAACAAAACCAAATTATATTTCTCATTCCTGCCGTGGATAAACTCAGGGCTTCTGGGGGAGCTGCCCTTTTCCGAGTGCTCACTTACTTCTTGCACGTCTTCTTTCCTGCACCCGCCCAGCTCTGGGTAGCTCTGACCCGCATGAGTGCGTGCACGGGAGGGGAGAGGGCGTGGAGAATTAGGCGGGAGGTTTTGGTGGCCAGACTCAGAAGTGCCGCATGTTATTTCTGCCTGTACTCCATTGGCCAGAACTCAGTCACATGACCCTACCCGACTGGAAAGGAGACTGGGAGATGTGGTCTAGCCCCTTAGCAGGACCAGAAAGATTCAGGAATTCGTGAGCACCCAGCAGCCTCTGTCACACAGTATTTCCGGCAGACAGAAGGGGCTACAATGGCCTGGAACACGCAGGTTGCTCTTTCATTTAGGATATCCCTGTGCAGATCACACCAAGAATTTTGGGGTCATAGTGTCTTCTTTAGAGGGACTTCTAAACATTTCCTAAAATGCTGACATCTGCCCTTTAAAGCAGTATATACAAGGAGGAGAAAACAGGGGTAAATTATCACACAAAAAAAATGTGCCTTGCACTTAGCAGACATAAAATGTTTAAAACAGATATTTGGGAGAAAGAGCCTCCGTGACCTACTTTTACAGAAACAGAGGCGGCCGCGCAGGGCCTCAGAAAGGAAGCTGAACCTGAGAGCAGCTCTCAATCCGAGGCCGAGTTTGCCTACACGTTCCTGGAGAAGAACGGACTGGGCCTTTCTCTCCCAGATGGGCCTGTTCTCACTCTCGTTTCCTAACGACCTTCCTCAATCTGGGCCGCAGCGTGTCTGGATGCTGAGTGTCTCGACGTCTAGACAGTGATGATATTATGGCCGAGCTATGCAGATAACCACGCTGTCACCTTTTCCACGCCGCCCACACACATTGCTTCACTGAGCACTCTTGGCGTGTGCGGTTTTTCTCCTGATCTTTATTTTCACCGTGTAAGTAGAGAATGCTTGCTTAATCGGGCCATCCAGGGAACAGAGCATTTTTTTAATACTTCAAATGAAACACGAGAGTGTTGAAGCCAGAAGAAAGAAATGAGGCTCCCGTGTCTCATACCTTTCTGTACGTGCGGACAACCGCCCCTGGGAAGCTTTGTTTTTTCTTTCTTTTTGCTTCATTCACCAAGGATAGACCATATGCAGGTCCCTCAAATACTCTGACCATAAATCAGTCCCACCCCAATGAGTTGGCTCACCCAAGACCATCTGATAACGAAGCCCCAGGAGCTTCTGGAGAGGTCACCGTCTAACCCAGAATGTAACCTAGCTGCCTGTGTCCACGCGGCCTGTCTGCCCCCAGGCACAGGGCGCAGCCAGACACTTGCTAGGCTGTTAGGTACATTCAAAGTGAAACTTGAAAGCATTTTTTTGCTCTAAAGCATCGTTGGCCTACGGTATCAATCATGTCAGTTGCCAGAGTGTATTTGTTCTGTTTTCGCAGAGCACCATCTTCATGAAGAATGAGGGCTGGGATGTCGTGACGGCTTCTAAACCCACCTGAAAAGGGACGGCTTGGCAATCGATGCAGAAAGGAAAACCAATGTGGCTGGGAAGTGGGAGGGTGTTCCAGACACAGTGGATAACGAGGTTCATTTTTGGCAGGGGAAGAGGGAAGGATCAAAGAGACCTGGAAGAAGTTTGTGCGCCAAGGAAAGGACACAGACCAGCAGGAGCAGGCAAGGCAGGGGCTTGGCCAAGGGGTGGGCGCTGACTCGGCAGGACTTTTGAGTGTGAGGGCTTGGCCGCGCTGCGTCATCTGCTATTCCGGCCATGACAATCAGCCCTGGAGTCCACATGTCACCCAAGAAGGGCCCCCTGCGTGAAAATCTGTGACTAGACAGTGTCGGCTCCTTCCCCTCTCCTGTGATGTCAGCCGCTCTCTCAGATGACAAGGCGCCCAACAATGAATTCACAATTTGCCCACGCAGGTCTGAGCTCAGGCGTCTGTCAGGACAGGCAGGGGAGGCCCACAGGGGAGGCAAGGAAGTGGGGTACAGTGGGGTACAGCCAGAGGTCCCGGGGAAGTCCCTATAGCCTCCCGGAAGGGGTGGGTAGACAGCATTTGTCCTTTTGTGTCTGGCTTCTCTCACTCAGCATAACGCCCTCCAGATCCATCCCACTTTATAGCAAGCATCTGTACTTCATTCCTTGTTTAAGGCTGAATGAGATTCATTTTTTTGCTTCAAAAATTTTTTTTTCCAATTTTCCCCCTGTAAAACCTAGGTGTGTCTTATGGTCTGAAAAATACGGTATATCCCACATTTTGTTAACTCACGCATCTGCTGATGAGCACTTGGGTAGCCTCCACCTTTTGGCTGTAAACATGGGCACACAAATATCTCCTCATCCTCAAAACGGTTTCCTTCTTCTTTGTCACCACTCCTGAGCACCTTCATTCCTTCCTTCCTCCAGACAGGACTGACCCCAGCCCAGGCTCTCGCTCCCCAGCAATGCCCTTTCGGGGTTACTCTCGGTAGGGAGGGCTGCAGGGGCTCAGCAGAGACAGTTAAGTAGGGTTGGGGAGCAGAACCCCACGCTCGCGGGGCGGCTGCGGGTGGGGGGGCCAAGGGACTTGGTTGATGCTGTCCTTACAGAGCCAGCATATTGTTTTTGCTTATTCCATAAATTACAGGTCAACAGCAATCTCTCGGTCTGTTCAAAAGGGCCGCTTCTCACATTTTGTATAAGACCAAGGAAGCATCACGTGCCCGTGCTGAGGAACAGCTTTCCTGCCTTTCTGTGATGTGACTTGAGAGATCGCAGGGAGGCTTACGTCCTGGGTGTTTACCCCAAGGTAAAGGCAAGCAGAGAACTGGTCCGATAACTTGGGAGAGTGAAGGGGAGGCACGAGCAGTCACCCCAAAGACAACGAGAAGCCCAAACTGCACGCGTGGTCACCCGGCCCCGTCTCGCTTCCTCGCCATCCACCAAACCCACTTCCTCTGCCCTCGGCACCTGCTGAGTCTTGCTTACTCCCACCCAGGGACTCGCAGGCAGGACACGGTATCTCCAGACACGTATTCTGTGGCGTGAGGTCGCAAGCTCCCCAATGACACGAGGTGTGCATTGTGCCCAAGCGAAGGCTGTGCGGCCTGGAACTTACTATGCTTTTCAGTTCTTCCTGCTTGCTCTCTTCCCTGTAAGTGATGGACAGCTAACGGGAGCCAAAGTGCCTCCAGAAACTTGTTTTAAGAATACACTGCTTATTGCATCACTGTAGAGAGTAAAAAATTGTTGTGTTGGCCTATTAAATGTTCTCCCACTTGCAACATTCTTATCTGGGGGGAAACCAGTGTTTGTTGGCCTGACCAAGGACCTGGTACAAACAGCACCAGTATTCTGTGCTAGGAATAGCAAAAGCTTACCTCTCCAGGGGGAAAATTCTAGCTTCTATTTATTTATCTTGCTCTTTCTCCCTCAACAATTGCTGTTCTCTATAATTTAAACATCTGCAAAAATAGCAGTTATGTAAACATTAATGCATAAAAAACTATCATTTTGATGTAGCCTGCAAATCCTGGAGGGTAAACATGAAGGAATCACAAGATATTTTTCCTCAAAGCAAGGGGAGGGGGTTTGCAATCTTTTTATCCTTCAAACCTCGCCTCCTAAACTTTTCAGGTTCAAACTGTCAAGCAGGCCTGACTTGTCATCGGTTTTGCATTTTGGTTAATGTTTTCTTCTGGCCCTCACCGGGTGCTCCTTCTTTACCCACGGCGGACTTACATATTTTACATCCGTATTTGTTGATTTTCCAGAGTTAAACATGAATATTCCTTTTCTACCCATAATGTAATAAATATATGCAACCGAGCAAGGCCAGCTTTGCAAAAACAATAGTATTAAATGAACCCAGGGGTCCCACTGGCTTTAATGAATTCATAGGTATGTGCCCGTAGTAGGGGGAAAATAATCTTTACATTCTGAGTAGAAATTCTTTCCCATGAAAGTTCACAAAACTTTGGTAGGACTCATATAATTCTAGAAGGTATTGGGCCAACGGAAGAAAAAGACAAATGGAGGGGAGGTGGGGATTAGAAAAATTTACAAACACCAAAGCACAGGTAAGCTGTTTTTACCTGTGGGTAAAAGGACGCCCAACTTAGGGCTCAGGAGTGAAAGTCCCTACCTCCCATCACATAGTTGGCCCCCCTAGCAACCAGATCCCACCCTTAGGTCACCTAAGGGCTTTCCAAAAGTCACTGCATTCAAAGAAACTCAGGTGTAGGTGAAGGGGGGTTGCTCCAATCACAGGAAATTCCAAAAGTTTGGGGATCTCTGGGCCAGGAACAGGAGTGAAGACCAAATATATACTTCTTACTATAAATCATAATATCACACATATGATTTAACCGAATTCTAAGCAGTGATGTTGCTGTAATTAGTGTTTCAACGTAATATAGGTTTATGAAATTTATCACATTTTATAGTGTTAGGTAAACAAGCCATTAACTGAACACGAATTAGTCCTTAAAGTTGCTTTTAGAATTTAATTGTTTTTCTAAGACTGTGATACACTGGATGACTAGCAATAAAACGGATAATTATGAAATTAACAGAATTTGATATTTGGCTATAATTCAGGTAATAATTCCTCATTAAAAAATTAAGTGTTAGTAGAGATATAGTGCTTAATTCTAAAGATTATTGCCTTGAAATTGGACTCGTTTTTAAGAGGAAAGTAAACTGAATTTTTATTAAAAGCAAACAATTATATTTGTTATGTCAGTGGCAAAACGTTTGTTGTTTCAATGACCACAGAATCATTAAGTTACACGCTTTGGAAAGACGGCTCCCTAGTCAGGGTTTTCAATCCTGTGTACTGTCTTCCTCTCGCTTCAGGATAATTTGGAAATGTATTTTAGTTTTCCCCACAAAAAAAGCTACTCCTTTCTCTAAAGGAAATTTACTTTCTTTAGTGTATTGGGAAATCGGCCCAATCAGACCTAATTCTGTCCATAAGAAAAACTTGAAATACACACACGCCCACATTTACACGTGTGCGCCCCCCCGCCCCCGGCCCCTCACAGTGAGTTTCCAAGTGGTAAGGGGGAAATTCTCCACGACTTTCCAAGTTGCGGATCAACAATAACAATAATTGGATCATAGAGTTTTCTTCAAGAATTTATTTTTTTTAATTCTATAACGTTAAACGTTATTTAGCTTTTAAATAGGTAATCCATGTATGTGGAAAAAGATTTTTTTTTTAAGATTTTATTTATTTTTAGAGAGAGGGGAAGGGAGGGAGACAGAGAGGAAGAGAAACAGCAATGTATGGTTGCCTCTCACATGGCCCTCACGGGGACCTGGCCTGCAACCCAGGCATGTGCCCTGACTGGGAATCGAACCGGGACACTTTGGTTCCCAGCCCGCGCTCAATCCACTGAGCTAC
>PVJI01005412.1:0-16227 GCA_004026765.1 Micronycteris hirsuta | reverse complement strand
GCTGGAAAAAGATTTTAAAGGCACCAGAGGACATACCCTAAAAGTTACGTCTCCTTTCAAACCTCCTCAGGTCTCCCGGTTTCCTTCTCTGGAGTTAACTACTGCTCACAGCTTTGTAAACGCCCCCCAGGACAATTCTAGAACAGCTGAGCGGCTATCAGGACCCCGTCTGGGAGAAATGGAACACAACACTGTACCAATCGAGATGTCCTAGTAGCTACATTTCAAAATTAAAAAAAAAAAAAAGAAAAAAGGTGGAATTGACATTAATATTTTGTTTCTACGTAGCTCAATGAGACAAAGTGTTCCTTTAACATGTAAACAATATAGAAATATTAATGAAATGTTTTACACTTTCCCTACAAGACTCTGAAATCCAGCGTGCAATGTACACTCAGGGCACATCTCCACTGGGACCGGCCACACACTACTGTGGTCACTACACTGAACAGCTCCGTTCTATAAAGTGTCCTGAAATATAAGAATCCTTTTTTAGGGGGAAAAAAAAAAGAGAAGCACTTTTAAATGCTCACAAGCCATACACATTGTTCTTCATTTTCTTACTATTTTAGACATTGTTGCAGAGTTTTATATATGTATACAAATTATAGAAAACTTAGAAAATACAGAGAAAAAAACTTCACATCATCCATAACCCTATTTTAGCGTTTTAAGTACAGGTACGAGGACAGCTCTGAGCCGCCAGGAAGGAGTCTGTGATATTCACAAACTTTAATCAGAAGCTCACAGGTCTGAGCGCGCTGCCCGAAATGTCATCCAGTCAAAGTACTCCCAGTGAGACTGGGGGCCTCGCTAACCAGAATCCGTGCATATTTTCTGTCTGTCTGAGACTGGAGTCTCCCCTCTCCTGCACACCCCCTCTCCTTCCCTGCCACTCAGACGGAGCCAACGGGGGCACAAGCTAACAACTGGGGGTTTGCTTTCCGTTTCTGACCGGTTGGGGTGGGGGCCGGGCAGTACCTTCCACCGAGCCGGCGGCGCACGTGGCCTTCGAAAGCAGGGGTGCGGACTCACGCTCCGCCGGCAGCCAACGTGGCCCCCGTACAGCTGTGTTTGGATATGTAGATATGGTACAGAAATTTGGAAAATTACCACGTGAAATTATTGTTTATCTTTTCTTCTCAGGGGAACAAAGTTTTGAATAAGCTTTTCATTGACGAATAAAAATCTCAGTGTCTGCTGAGCTATGAAGTACGCATTATAAAATCAGGGGGCTCGGCGCCTTGGAAAGCACGCCAGGCCAGTGACGGATGCCCCCCGCCAGGCCCCGCTGCGCCCGGGGCAGCTGCCCTGGGCCCGCAGGAACCTGCCCGCCGGGCCTCCGCCGCCCTCCTCCGACGGGGAGGCGAGCCTCGGGATCTGCACACCTACACCGCTCCCACAGCTCTCGCCATACGTCGGGGAGATGTTTTCGAAACCTTTCTTTCAAAGCAACTAGTTTTAATCGTACGAGAAAATGTGTTATTCACCACAGTACTGCTGCCAAGTACCGCAGTTTTTCCTAACATGTGCCCATGGTCCACACCACGGACAACTGTTTGTACAGCCCCGGAGTTAAGACGAGTTTCTTTTCGTTGAAATGGCTGGAAGAATAAGAAAGGCAGATTTCAGAACATACAAAAATGAGATGAATAAAGCTTTATTGGATCGCAGCCACACTCATTTGCCCGCTGCTGACCGCAGCTGCTCTCACGTCGCATTGAGTGGCGGCGACAAGGACCACAGGGCTCCGGAACCTGAACTGTTTACTCAGAGCTTTGGGAACAGAGGGGGAAAGCTGGTCATTCCTTGATTTTATTAAATAAAAGCCTTCGAGGTCAAATACGTTTCCAAAACCAAGGCTTTATGGAGCCACAGGCTAGCGGGAAAAGGCCCAGGTCCTGGGACATCCAGTCCGAGCCACCAGCCTGGCTAGATGGGGAAGACACGTGTGTGTCCGCCGCCTGGGGCTGGCAGGCTCTTCCACGGTGAGTTTGGGGACTGAGACGTAAGTTGTTTTGAAAGCATTTGCACTGGCTGCAGATGAGGGGGCGGGGCGGGGAAAGGTGCAGGGGGCAGTTCTGGGATAGGCGCACGGTCCCTAAGAAACAAACAAGGGTTTGCTGCCTTTGGATTGGCTGTGGGCAGCAGCCCGGAAGCCCCTGCACAGCGGGACCCCGTAGAGCTGGCGGCCCCCTCTCCGGGGTCAGGTAAGAGCTGGATTCAGAGTCTCCGCACACGTACAGGGATGGCAGTGGTCTTCGGTTAGCTTTCGCCCTTGGCTCTGGGAATGGATCCACTCGTCTCTTCTTCCCGCCCTCCACCCCACTGTCATTTAATTTAGCACATCTCAGAATTTTTCTCTTGTCAGGTCACAGCATCAGAAAGCCAGCCGGCGTCTGCAGGAAGGACAGGTAACGTGTAGGCAGGCACTTAGACCACGCCAGGCACTGAACCGAGTGACTTGGATTTTCCTTTTTAATGAAACCACCTTGTGGAGTGGGGAGAAGTATCAGCCCCAGTTCTGAAGATGAGGACACTCAGGCGTGTCCAGGCCATGCCCTCGCAGGCTGGCCAAGCCACAGAGAAGCAGCAGAAGCGGAACTGGACTCCAGGTCTCTCTGCTACCAGCCTTGCTCCGGGACTCACTCAGATGCCTCTGGAGCTTGTGCCTCTGGAGGCAGAAAGGGCCGGTCTGCGGGAGGGATTGCTGATGAAGTGGCGGTGACAAAGAACTGAACACGTCATAAACTGCTCAGATTCACCCATCTGCAGAATGTGGAACAATGCAAAAGTGGAAAGTTATATATTCAAAATCGTACACAATGCGTTGGCATGTTAAGGAGGCAGAGCGGTCCACTCTGTGAACCCTGAGAAAAAAGGACTCCGACTAAGAAAGGCTCCTGGTGGCCAACTGGGCTGAAATTAAAAAAAAAAATAAATCAGCACAGGGGCCTTTGATGCCTGCCCTGCCTGCCTGCACTGGGTTCCCACCATCAGAGCCAGCCCTTATGAAGGAGTTCCTGGAACCCTATTTCAACCAATAGGATCGAGGCTTTCCCCATCGGATCTGGAGCTGTGCAGCTCTGACCAATCGCAGCGGCTGTATTCTGACAGTCAGTGACCAGAGGTGGGGACTTCTCTCTATATAAGTAAGCCAGCTCCCCTCTGGCTCTGGGAGCGCCCTCTCCCCAAAGACTGAAGACACTAGACTGTGCTTCCAGATGCAGATGGCGCTGGAACACCAAAGACGACTCCTCAGAGCAGAGCAGAGCAGTGGGAAGCGGAGCTGCCCAGCTGACGCGGGGTGTGGCCCCAGGGCCACCTGTCCCAGGGCCGCCTCCCTCCCAGATACGCTGTTTTCACAGCCGTGCTGTGTCGCTGTTGAGGTGCTGGTGCTAAATGAAGTTTCCCTCTTCACCGCACCCCAAACTGGGGGTTCCTGTTGGCACAGAGTTGGTACCAACCACCATCGTTGACAACTCAGAGCTTCCAGAGCTCCCAACATGAGGCCACTGGCCATTCATGACAACACTGTCACTGGTACAGAATCAAACACAAAAAAACAATGTAGACAATGTACTGGGTTTTTCATGGAACTCCATTAGTCAGTTTGAAGACAGTTCTATATCGTGAGATTAAACCCTCTCAAGTTTTGGGTATAAAAGACATTCTCTGTTATGAGCAATCATGCAACGTGGTAGGTATTTTTTAATGTACTTACTTGACTAGAGAAAATGTAAACAACTCTATTTTTGTCATTTGTTTATATATATATTTGGTCATGTGTGTGTGTGTGTGTGTGTGTGTGTGTGTGTGTGTGTGTGTGTGTGTATTTTATTTCTTGGTCTGTGGAATCCTGACATCTGGGAATCTGCTTGTCCCTTGACCCTGTAGTTCAAGTTCTAGGAAATGATACTCCAGAAATAATTTGTGACATACAAGACAATTTATAAACAAAAATATATACACCACAGCATTATTTAAAAAAAAGCAAAATTTCAAAATAAAGTCATGAAACACTTTAAGTATGGTATAGTCACATGATAAAATAACGTAGCAATTGAGATCTCTTGTGTAATTTGTCTAATGACTTGGGAAGTGATCACAGTAGTATATTAAAGGTAAATAAAACTACATACATAAAATATAACTGCAATTTCATGAAAATGAAATGTGTAATTCTAACATGTGAAAATAACAAGACTAAAGTATCACAGTGTGATTTTGTTTCAGATCAGGAATGTTTTCTCCCACTGTTTTCTTTCCCTTCACTCAGGCCTTCTAAAATACACATCGGTGATTGCATGTGGAATCTCTGGGTTTGGGCCACTCGCCTTGCATCTTCTCTTCTGTTCTCCTCCTCCCGGTGTCCTTGACTTCTGTGTTCTGGGAGAACTCTACGTGCCACTTTCTGCAGCATCGATTCTGCAGGCAGTGCGCAGTGAAACTTTTGATTCTGCTTCATATTTGCTTTCTCTTGAGCCCCTCCCCCTCTCTCCGGGCGTCTGTTCATGACACTTGCAGCTGCTGTTTCAGAGAGACCGCAGCGCTTTACAGCCCAGTTGCCAAGTCTCTTCCCTATGGTTGCCGTGGTGAACAATGTTTAAAAGGCTTCCTCTGAGTACATTCGTCACATTCACACGTCTTTCCTCTATGCTGCCGTGATTTGCAGTGGGTTGTGTTTTATCCAGTCTACCCCCAGCGGAAGGGAGATCTCTGCGGACCTAGTGTTTGCTGACCAGAGCGGGTGGCCGCTGCCCTTGCCCCGTCCCTGTCCACGAGGGGTGGTCAGCCCCTCTCGGACCCAGAGCTGCGTTTCCTCGCTGAGCATCTGTTGGGCTGAAGTGGGGCCCACCCCCTCATTGCTGGGGTCTCTGCCACCGAGAACTAGTGGGAACAGCCATGGCTGCAGGGCCAGCCATGAGGCTCTTGGTGTTCCTGTTTGACCTCCTCCACACCATCCCCACTGTCATGGCTGAGTCCCGTCTACCGGAAATCCCTCTGTTGAAGTCCTGGCCCCCACGCCATTAGAATGTGGCCTCCCTCGGAAACAGGGCCCTTGCAGATGTCATACACTTGGCATGATATGTGGCCATCAGAGTGGGCGGCACCCGTTATGACTGGGGTCATTATTCAAAGGGGCACTCTAAAGACGGACAGACAGACAGACACATACACACACAAGGGAACTCCACGAGAAAATGGAGGCAGAGACCCAAGGATGCTTTGGGCAGCCAAGGAACACCTGCAATGGCCAGCAAATCACCAAAGTAGAGCAGATTGTCCCTCATAGCGCCCAAGGGACCCAACTCTGCTGACACCCTGACCTTGGACTTCCGGCCTCCGGAACTGGGAGACAATCCATGTTTGTGGTTGAAGTGGCTCGGTCCGTGGTGCTTCGTTACAGCGGCCCTCACGAACAGCACGCCCACCAAGTCCCGCCACCGTCCTCTGGGGTCCGGCCTCAAGAACTCGTCTTTCCCCAGCTCAGTCTCAGTCAACCAGCACGTGAGTGGCCGCGGAACGGCCTCATGGTTTCTTACACACGGGGCGCTGTCCCCTCCCTCGGCTGCCTCCTCTGCCCGGATCTGCCCCTCGCCCCAACCCTGACCCTCCCCATACAGCCTCCCTCACCATGGTGCCCCTTCGGGACTTGGCCACTCGGCCCACAAGCCCAGGGGTGCCTCTTCCAGAAAGACTTTGGTGGCTGAGACACCTTTTCTAAGGTGAGCCACCATCCTGGTTTTCTGGGACTCAAGCGTTCCCGAACTTTCAGTGCAGAAAACAAGAAAGCCTTGGGCAAACCAGGGCAAGTCGGTCACTTTACTTTCCCCGGAATTCTCATCATTTCCCACATGTCTCTTTCTATAGCTTGTCCTCCTAAACTTATGCTGGGATGATCCGACCTGATCAGACCCATGCAAGAGGACAATGCCCTCACGCCCAGGGTCCCCAGCATTCTGTACAGAGCAGGGGCTCCGTTAATGTCGTGAAATGAGTCGGGTAAGAGAACGGCCGCGTCTCTTCAGGGTTAGGCCCACACAAAGGCGGCCACCCGCGGGACACTAAGTTCCGTCCGGCCCACTCTGCAACAGCAGCCCTGCCGCCCCCTCCACCAGGAGCCAACGCCCCACAGGGACACGCCCTCGGAAGCCTCCCAGGAAGCATGTGCAGTGCTGAACAGAGACGCCGAGAGCACCGCACGGTCGCTCAGCACGCGAACGAGGTGGCTTGCCCGCCGCAGAACCCACAGCTCAAGTCCCTCGGGGAACCGAGCTCCACCCTGCAGCCCTCTGAGCCGCTTCCTAAGCCCCAGTGCAGCCCCCGCCCCCGAGGGCGCCGAGGCCCCCCTTTCTACAGGAAGCACGCAAGCTGACAATGGTTAAGGGGGCTCATCATTTAGTGCCAGGAGACTCAGTGGTGATGGGAAAAATACAATAAAGGTTATGTTAAAAAATAAAAAAGATTTTTTTATTGTTATTCTTTAAAAAAGTGGTTAAAGAATATTTTCCTGAGAAATGATTAGAGAGAACTGTGGAATACGTCAATAGTGCGCATCTTTACAACATGTTGTCCTCCAAATGAATTATTAATATTTATTAGTATTTTACTGTGTAAATAGACCTCTTGTTATTATAAAAAGTTCTACAAGGACTATAGTTTAACTAACTACTTTTGTGTATCTTTATTCCTTTAGCCTAGATCCTTAAAAGTGGAATTTTCAGGTCATACATTTTGAAATTACTTTTCATTTAAATATTTTCTGTATTCTTCTAGCCTTTGAAGACAATACAAATATCTACTGACCAAAACGGCCCTCTTGCATGGACTTGCCTGCGTACTTCTCACTCTCTTTCTAATTGTCACGATTCCATTTGAAAGATGATTTCATTACAGATCAAGAATCTTTTTGATGACAAAAATGTTTATTTTTCCCTAAAAGAGGATTAAGGTGAAGATGTTGCATCTTAAGCACGAAAGCTCTCTGTGTATTTACATTGTTCAGCAGAGAAACAGTTTGACAACGGGGGGCGGGGAGACGAGCCGAACAGTTGAAAGCGCCATGGGTGTTTTAGCTGTCTCACGGAAGAGACATTCCAAACTCTTGCAGCACCAGAAAGACTTTGAAAGTCAGCCTTCGCTTTAATCCCACAGGAGGGGGGCTTGGCAGGCCAGCCAGCATCTTTCTTGTAACCCTAAGAAGTTCACAGATTCCAGGAAGCTCCTGTGCGTTTTGCAATCCAGATTCTACCCCATGAATCTTGTGAGCTTATGAAATGTTCCAGTCTTCTAAAACCCCACACACATCCTCTGTTATACATCGCTCAACCATGATAGCGCCGTGTCGACTTACTGCCTCCAGAAGGAAGAAAGCCTCCCCTCCCCCAGAAGGATCTGGAATCACTTCATGAGACGTACCTAGTAATAATATGACAACGTGCCACAGTTCATAGCTCCGACTGTGCCGGGGCAGCCTGGTCAGAACTTGGCTATCTTTGAAACAAACTCACATTCTTCAGGAAGTGGTGGTGGTAACTCAATAAGCAGCAGCTGTTGCTGGGCCTTTGGAAAAAAAAAAAGCTTCATCCCTGCCCCAGCGTTCAGCACCCAGGGCTCTGCCCCTTTGTAATGGAGGGCCAGAGTGAAAAACTCCAGTTCTTTATAGTGACTGGAAAACCTCTGGGCAAATAAAAACAAGGAAAAAAATGTTTTTTGCTTTTAATCTGAGGATCCTATCTCAACTTAGAAGGACTCTGTTCACAGCCATTTTTCTCTGCAATGTTAATTTGCACTTATTACCCAGAAATTCCACACACAAAAAGCGATCACTCCATTCCCTCCGATCTTAATAATGAGTGCTCCATCCCTGCGCCATTTGAAAAGCTTTCTAAAGCCCTTTTAAAATGAAAGACGATACCCCTGGATGTGATGTTTCTTTACAAGATACCATGATCCCAGGCTTCCAGAACGCGCAGTATAAATAACCAGCAGTGCACGGTGCATCTCAGAGAAATGTGATCCCATCAATTTTACATGATCCGACCAAGGAGACCATAGCATGCTAATGATGCTGATGAGAATTTGATGTTGACTGAAGATTCATTTATAAATAAAAACGGTCAGAAAGATTATTAAATTGAATGAGGGTTTGTCAAGACCCGTGCAACACCGGGTCTCTCTATCAGGAGGGCCAATCACAATTTCACTGACAATAATTACGATTCCATGTCGGACTTATGTAGCACTTGTCATTAGTGGACCTAAAAAGGTATGCATTAAATGGTCCTCGGGCTCCTCCACAGCTGGGTCTTGAAGCATCTACTTCCAGGAGGGATCTAAAGCAACACCATGTTCGCCATTCCGCTAACACGGCTGTAGCCACACTTGCTCCGCGGTCTGCAGATCGCGGGCTGGGCCCATGCAGACGATGGGACCAGAGGTCCTCTGGAGAGGACAGAGGCTGGCCCTGTGCTTCCAGCCCAATCCCCTCTTCTGCCTTCACTTTCCTGAGATATCTATGGAGTTGAGGGGTTCGGGGCTTGCAAAATCCAAAGAAATCTGCCTAGATTTTTATGTGTTAATTGAGGTCCCTAGAGGTATCTACTCATCTCGAAAGAAAAAGGTAGAGCAGCTAACTCTAAAATTACATCTAGCTTTGTCAATAGATGTATAAAGGGAAGGGAAGTTTATAAAATCTTGCCTCTTGTCATTGATTTGCCCAGTCACGGCCATCACAAACCTTTCCATGACGTGGCAGCAGTTCCCACTTTTCCCCGCCTGCCACTGATGTGCCTGTTCCTGTGTCCCCCTGCGCCAAGGACTGAATATTTAGTAACAGAAGAGGAACATCACCCAGAGAGCTGCCAGGCCTGATTTTCACCATTGTCCCCACAGACAGACTGGCTTGAACAGGAGGATAGGACAGCCAGGCACATTCTGGTAGAAAAGAAAATGGAGACATGGATGCAGGATGCCAGCAGACGGTGAGGAAGGAGGGTAAGGGGACTCCGAGGAGGCAGGACAGCCATGGCAAGTGTCTAGAGGACCACAGTGTAGAAAGGATGATGCTCGACCAGTACCAACCTGAAGAAACAGAGCGGGAGCCTGGATGGGGATGCCCGCTGGGGCACGCTGCAGTTCCCAGTGACAAAGTGACAAAGGTCACAACATTCGACAGAGTTCCCTGAGCAGGAACGAGAAAGGAGAAAAGGTGTGTGCGAGTGTAATGCCTGCATATGCATTAACGCCACCAATGTCTGTGACAGACACTTACGCAAAACGCTGGCACAACAACAGGGAGAAGAGACGTGTGGCATCGGCCAGCCCGGACACGGGAGCCTGGCGGGGTGGGGACAGGGTCGTCACACTCGTACATGAATAAAGAGCTAGAGCTCACAACCTGAGCCCCGCGGAGGGATGGTACGTGCACCGTGGGACTGACCTGGTCTGACCCGGAGAAGCTTCCTGGAGAAAGAATCCCTGGAGGAGAGATCACAGGAGGGTGAGGAGAAGCTCCGGGTGCGAACAAACGGACCCCAGAGAACCAGCCGTCACAGCGAGGAAGCAGAGGGTCGGGGAGTAGGAAAAGGCAGGCCAGAGGCCTAAGAGTTCAGGTTCAGGAGTTTTGTCTTCATGTTGGCAACAAGGGGACGTCGTCGGGGGCATTCTGCTTTTTGAGAGGTGCGGGCAGAGGTGCTGCTGTGAGCACATCTGCACTCGGAAAACTCACGTGGGCTATAGGCTGGGGGGGAGTGGGCTGGACGGGGCGAGGTGCCCCCACGGGGGCCAGCAGGGCGGCACACAGGACATCGGTCATCGGACGGCACGAGGCCTAGAACTTTAGTGTCTTAAGAGATGTTCCTCTGGCGTCCACGGACTCTGCTCTGACCGCTTACTCATTCAGTCAACGCACGATACGCTAAAGTTCAAAAGTAGAAATTAGATTTTACTAGCGACCCCCCACTTTTCAGGATCTCTAATATCGCGGCCGTCATCGCCCTCGATGTGTCCTTCAGACTGAGGACCACCACTCTATCAGCCACGTGAGGACAATGCGGCTGAGCCCTGCCACGTGTCAGCACGCCAGTTAGCAAAATAATCGTCAGCGGAGACAGCATTTATTTACTGATACCAATGACTGTCTTTAAATAGCTGCATACCAGTTTTCACAACATCATGACATGAAGCTAACCTCAAAAATAAACTCTTCGGAAAGCCTGCGGAACTCACGAGGAACTTAAAATTTCTCACCTCCATACTGACGCTGTTTCTGCAACGGCATATCCCTAACACATTAACAATGCTAGGCCACAACAGCTTCCCCGTGAAGTCGTGTTAAAGACGTGCTCGTAAAGCCATCGTGAAGCAGAGGCTAGAGAAGTAAAGAAGGAGTTTCCATAATTCAAAGATATTTTCTCCAAGTATCCAGAAAACACAGTCAGCAGTTTCCCAGGGGTAGTCAACGTGAGCTACTTTTACTCTTCCCTGTTAGTGACTTGTCTTTTCCCTACAGAAGATGTATGTAAAGCTATTAGTGTTGCTCCTTTTCTCCCCGCAGTGGTTCATTTTGTGGTTTAACTCAGTCCAACAAGCTAAGCGAATGAAGGGGCACTGCTGTGTTGCATGTATGCACACCCAGCCTCGTTAGGGGCTTGAAGGAAGGAAGAGGATGAACCCCACTAGAATCAGGAGAACGGGGTGTGAATTTTTAAGTAGGGCAGAACCGAGCAATACAATCGCATTCTTCTGTTCACGCGTGAGCTTCGCCACAGTCTGAGTCTAGTTTGACGTCTGGCATTTTGACAATCAAAAACAAAACAACAAAAATGAGCCGCCAACAACACCACCACCACCGCAGGTGCGCACTCTGGGGTCACTCTGCAAAGGGTCAGGGCGGCCGGCGGGGCCACGTGGAGCCAGTCCTAAGAAGAGCAGAGGCGCAGCTCTCGGGCCAGGCTCCAGCTTTCACCCACACCATGGGGACAGAGACACAGACAAAGCGGGAAGCTCCGCCGGGGCAGGGAGCCCCGTGAATGGACCTGCTGCTTGTGCGCACACCTCATTCGCTCGGTCCGGCATCGCGCCATCCACCAATGCCTCGAGTACCGCCAAGGGGCCGGGCGCTGCTTCAAAGGCTCAGCCACATTTCCACGGGGTGGACGGGGCACACGACACCATGCCCACTCCAGAGCTGTGGGAAGGGAGTCATGACAGGCTGAGGGACCTGCCTGGAAAAGAAGTGACAAAGGCGAAGGCAGGTTTCCCAGATTTCTTGTCCACTTTTGGTTCTGTTTGGTTTAAACTGGCAGGTCTCATCCAGGGGTGATTTGGGGTGCCCCCAGGAACAGCGGGCCGTGTCTGGAGAGGTTTGATGGTTGTAATGAGGAGGAGGGAGGGCTGCTGGCATCCAGAGGGCAGAGGCCAAGGATGCTGCTACCCATTGCGCAAGGCACAGGACGGCAGCAAAGTGCCATTGGGCATGTGACCTTTGACAAGAAGAAGCGAAACAAAGCGAAGGACAACAGAAGCACATGCTCGCAGGGGGGACTGCCACGCAGAAACCCTGGTCCAGAGCGAGGGTTTGGAAACGCCAGCTGATGATCTGGGGTGTCTGCCTACCTGCGAAGCAGGGGAAATTAACAGACACAAAAGGTGAGTTCCTCCTCCACGGAAATGGACACAGCTGTTTCATTCTCTCACAAATGAGCCTAAAACCTCAGTTCCCTTTTTGAAAGAAGGGCTGACTTTGCAGACAGCACTTTTTTCAGTCCCACATGTGGCTACCCACCGCCACCGCAAGCAGCCGCAGTTTTATCTGCCGGGGCGGCCGCGTGGTGTGTGATTACAGAACGCGCGGGGCAGGGGGCTCATCGCCCCACATGTGAGGACACCCGATCCGCTTGTGGTTCTCCGGGTGACACTGCACTCTCCCAACCGAAAAGTCCCACATTTAATGAAGCGTATTTACCATGCATTAGTGAGACGCTGTCGTTCAAAAATACTGTATTTGGGGCTAAAGCAGCATCCCCCCGTTCAAGTGACCTTCCTCCCCTTCCCGGGGAGAGTGCGTGTCCAAAGCCAGCTGGAAGGGCTAGTCAGTGCTGCGAGGGCGTAAAGGCGTGGGGAAAACTCACTGTGATTACACTGCGTGTTCGGTTTCCAAAGGTTTGTGACCCTAATATCTGTGGGAGGTAAGCCGGGGCGAGGCTTTACATTAGACAATACTTACTCAGCCAGACACGGGCAAGGCATTTAGCTAGGAACTCAAAGGGACTGCCTTCTGAAGATTTCCCAGCGGGCAGAGGGCTGCCTTTGTTATTTAACTCACCGTCAAAGTCACGGTCATGTCATTGGCGCAGGATTGCAGCCGTGCCCTAGGATGAATACTGCTACGGGCTATTATTACATAATTTTAGAAAGAAGTTATAGACATGCTTTGGCTCTTCGAATCCCCGTCGTCACTGAAGCGTGTGCTCAATGGCAGCATTTTAGATCACGTCTGAAAAGGCCGGGCCCTGAAACAACAGTCTCGTTGGTACAAGGGTCTCCTCTGCAATCGCAATGTCAAAGGAGATTTTGAACAAGAGCATTGTGACTCCTCCCAAAGCATTCAGCCTTGTTTTCTGTGGACGCCTCGGGGAAAGCCTTGGTCTTCAAGAACCTCATGGATGCGTCTCAGCCCTCACACCCACACCCCGGGCTGGGCTCCCCTGGTGTCGGACTGGGCCCGACAACCGTGCTCATCCGGGGCAAAGAAGGATGGTCGTTTAAGTTTCTAGCCCTGTTCTCCCCCAGAGACGTGGGCAAACGTGTTTATCCTTCCTCAGGCTGGGCGGCTGTAAGCAGCGCACACCGACATTTCCGACTGTTCCACAGCACAGCGGCATCATTTTACGCCACTGAAAGTGGAATGGAGATACAGGCAAGACTCTATTCTAAAAGTGTATGCGGAGAAACATGAGAGAGAAGTGTAGCAGAAGCCACTTGGCTTACACTGAAATAGTTCAGATATTGGGACCCTGAGTCACTCCATCGCGTCTAGGTAGAGTTCAAAGTCAAACCGTGGAGCCTGGACCGCCTGCTGAGAGCCTGGGAGGAGAGGCGCAACCCAGAGCCGTGCCACATACAGGAGGAAGCAGGAGTGCTGGCATCTATGGGAAACAGTGAAACGCCCCGGAAGCCCAGGCCTTCCCCAGGCCCGGCACACCTAAGAGCTGATTTAGATCCTGGAAGAAGGTGCAGGGACTGCAGGCATCGACAGGGACTTGGCCTCTAAGCACTCACTGACACCACGAGCATTTGTTGGGCACCCAGGCTCCCCCTGGCACCACGCGGCCCACCCAGGGTGCAGGGGTGAAAATGCACAGCCCTCCTGTCCCCTCGCAGGAGCCCACGGTCAGTCCACGAGGGAGACAGGTGTCGAGGAGGGGCCGCAGGACCATGGGAGCCGAGGCAGGGAGCTGTGTGCGGGCAGCGGGGCAGCACCGGTGAGGACGGGCAAACTTAGCCTAGAAAGACTCACATCCAGGGTTGCTGAGGACAGCCGAGGGCACAGCATGTGGATTCATGTGGATCGGGAGGGAGCCAGAGAGAGCAGGGACAGCGCTGGAGTCAGCGGCACAGCAGTTTCCGGAGGCCTCTCCCAGAAGAGCGCTGAGCAAAGAGAGGGGCTGCCTTGGGGAGCCTCCTGTCTCCTGCTTCTGAAAGTGCCTGTGGGTTGCCCCCGATCATGAGTGACGTCTTGCCCGAATTTTTGACGGAAAAACAAGGATGCACATTACACATGGGTGAGACTAATTCCGTATCTGCATAAATGTTTTTAATTCTCTTATGTTTGCTTATGCGTTTAAAGTGTAACTCTAGAAAGCAATAATGATATCCATATGCAAAATAATACCCTGGAATATGATAATCAGTTTTGTTTCTAAATATAAATAAATAAATAATCAAATTTAAAAATTAAAACAAAGGATTTTCTTTTTCTGAAAGTTTGGGCCAAAACGTGGGTGCGTGGTATACACGGCAAAATATGGTATATGTGTTTTTAACTCCTTGAGAAGCATGTGAAATGTGCACTAGTTATCCTTACTTTCAGTGTGTTGCCTTTAGTTTTCTACGACTCCTGTAGCTGTGACGATAAATCCTGCCAAACAGGGACCTCCTCAAAATAATAAAGGGTTGCCAGTAGCCACAGAGCCAGACAATGTGCAGGGGCGCAGGATGAAATTCGGTTCATGAACACAGCCAAGGGGGAAAGAGCAATCTTGCTGGTGATAAACAATATACATTCAGAATGTAGTGACTTTCTGCATTTTGTATTACCACACATTTTACCAAGTGTCCGTGTCTCATCCTGGGGAGACGCTGCGAACCTAGGTGGTCGCATGTGGCAATGGAAATATGTGCCCTTGACCCCAAAAGAAAGAGGGGAAATATCCTTTAGGCACAAAGATGTTCACTTCAGTATTGTTTACAATAATAAAAATATGGATGCAAACTGAATTTCCAAAAGTAATGAGAAGACTGAATGATTCTTCATTGTTTAGAAGGGTTATAGCATTATAATTAACATCAAAATTTATCATGATAATTTATAAGTTATAAATTATAATTATTTATTAACATCAAAAATATAATTATAATTATAAAACATGGGGAAACAGTTTCCATATAATGATTACTAAAAACAGTTAGAATGTGGCATATATGCTATGCCTTCATCACGTAAAATATGTATGTATACAGAGAAGAATCAGAAGGGGAAATACAAGAATAACAGTGAAAGTTACATCAAGGGTTTTTGGTTATCTGGAGTCGTCCGACTTTCCATTACTTTTTTAAATAATGCTAATAAAATGGTAGAATTGGGAATCACTTCAAATCAATCCCGTAGTAATGGGATGATATCTAGCATGTAGCACTTAAAAACATAGTTTTGGGGTACTTGTTGACCATCACAGTAAGATGAAAAACACAGAGACCTATGCAATTAAGAAAAAACGCTCATTCTCAGGGGAGCACAGACTGACCCCCGACTCTGCTCTGGGCAGAGGGGACTCTCGAGCTGTGTCACGGAGCCGCGTCGCACCTGTCCGCATGAGCGCGGTGGCGGGACGTGGCCCTCTAATTGTCCATCTCCCTCGTCACTGGAATGAAACGCACTTCGTTAGGGAGCTCAGCATGTCAAGAGGCAGAGCCGGGCAGCAGATTGATTCCGCAGATTAGAACATCTCCACCAAAGCACTCGGCCTGGGAGATGTCTAAGTACATTAATTGAAGCAGAAATGCATTATTTATTATTTAACACTCAGTGAAAGCAATCAGTGAGCTAGGTTTAATAATGATTTCTTTTAGACACTCACCGATGAATAAGAATTAGGTAAACATCACCAAATCATTATTTGGGAGGTTTATCAAGTGTCACAATCAGGACTTTCTTTGAAGAGGCGATTAGCATCGTGATATTCCCTTCGAATACTGCAAGAGATAAGTCTTATCTTTGTAGACATTATATTAAATACATAAGAATGAGGTCTGTTATGAGAGGAATGGGAAAGGATTCTACAAAATCAACGGGAGCCCTGTCTAGTCAGAGCTGCGTTTCCAATTCCCGTAGATAAATCCAGGGGACAGATGACAGGAACCCATTAGCTGACCTCAGGGCTCCTGCTGGTGACTGCTAATTATTTTGGAATTGAAGGAAGACTTCCCTCCCTATTTCAGATGACTGGATTGCTGGACAAAGCTCAGTTTTATCAAATCTGACCCATACCTAGGTAAGGGACAGCTGCAATCGCTCTGGACAGTGTCCTCACGCCCTGGGTGTCTCCTGGCCACTGAGCTGCATCCCCCAGCACAGGAGCGGCACCTGCCTCTGCAGTCACTGCACCCAGCAGAGACCCAGCGAAAGCTGCCTTCTTTCAGCGGGAGAAGTACGGCAGGGGAGCCGCTGCCCTGCCATTGAGAGACTGCAGAGAAGATGCAGATGATGAACCGTCCCCTTACCCTTCCCTCCGAGGATGGCTCCTGCGTGATCTCCACAAATCACTTCTAGTTTCGGGGTCAGGGGCAAAGCGCTTGACTTTTCTGGAGTCGACGTTATTGATCGTCAGTAATACCTATCACAGAGCGGTATCGTTGGGATCCCCAGCGGCTTATACATAGCTAGTACCCACTGCATGCTGGGCGCTCCTTCTTCTTTAAAATTTTACTGTGGTCAGAACA
>PVJI01005411.1:8509-96845 GCA_004026765.1 Micronycteris hirsuta | reverse complement strand
GGCCATTATCAACAAAGCAACGGATAACTGTTGGAGGGGATGTGGAGAAAAGGGAACCCTACTGCACTGTTGGTGGGAATGCAGACTGGTGCAGCCACTGTGGAAAACAGTATGGAACTTCCTCAGAAAAATGAAAATGGAACTGCCTTTTGACCCAGCAATTCCACTACTGGGTTTATACCCTAAGAATCCTGAAAAAGCAATTCAAAAGAACCTTTGCACTCCTATGTTCATAGCAGCACAATTCACAATAGCCAAGTGCTGGAAACAACCTAAGTGCCCACCTACAAATGAATGGATCAAGAAACTATGGTACATTTACACAATGGAATTCTACGCAGCAGAGAGGAAGAAGGAGCTTATACCCTTTGCAACAGCATGGATGGAACTGGAGAGCATTATGCTAAGTGAAGTAAGCCAGGCGGTGAGGGACAAATACTTTTTTAGCTTTAAACGACTGAAAGTTCTCATAAACTCCAGCCTGAAGCATCAGAGGGAGAGGTGGGAACCAGAGAGTGTGACCAAGGGCAGCAGTTCCATCAGAGGTTTGACACAGACACTAGATCCTTCTGGTGTTTCTGCTCTCCAAAGGGCAAGCACCACTCTTTGGTAAGGATACATTTTTTACCAGCAATATTTCCAAGTTATTTCACCTTTCTGAACTTCTGAAAAATGAGGATCACTGACACAACAAGGGTTCAAACCGATAATGCTCTAATTATTGAATCAATGTTGTCTGTCTGTATAGAGTGACAGCCTTGGACAGCACGCTTTAGATCCAGACTGACTGGCCACTTACAAAGTGCGTTGACGGGGCAATTTTACCAATGTCTCTGGGTCCCGGTTTCTTTACTAGGAAAGCACCCAGCAAAACACGCAGCATCACAGATGTGAGGTAGATCATTATTATAGCAGAGAAAGATTTGTTTATTAAAAACCACTTTGTGTCAAATTGAAGAATCTGAGTTTAGTTGCCTCAAGCTATAAATATGACTTCATGTGTTAAAATCCCCCTTTACGAGTTTTCTCTCATGTTTCAGTTCTACATACTTTTCCTTACAGCTCTTCAACTTCTTTATTTATTCTTTTATATTGGCTTACTTGCTCCTTTTCAGTAATTCAGTAATTTGTTTCCCTCTCTAATGCAGAAAAACATTGCTCAGTAAATTATGAATTAATTGAAACCAGGAATTATAACTTTTTTTCATTTTCATAGTTCATTACCCAGCATCGTCTTATTAATATTAAATATTTCTTATATGCTAAATGATTTAATGAATGAACGAGTGATTGTGCATTTCTTTTTTTTTTTTTTTAAGATTTTACTTATTCATTTTTAGAGAGAAGAGAAGGGAGGGAGAAAGAGCAATGTATGGTTGCCTCTCACATGGCCCTCACTGGGGACCTGGCCTGCAACCCAGGCATGTGCCCCGACTGGGAATTGAACCAGGACCTTTTCGTTCCCAACCCACGCTCAGTCCACTGAGCTACACCAGCCGGGCGAGTGATTGGCATTTCTTAATAGATGGGAAATACATAGTGTCATTCAGAAGAAGTTGCATGTAGACAGAAAGCCATACCACTGTATTACGCCAAGGGTTAATCCTCAAATTACAGAGTTTCAGCGATAGTCAGGAGAAGTGGTTTGGAGAGAAGGCATACAAAGCATAGCCTCTATTAGGCCGAGCAAATGACTGAATTAGTTTTAATACTGTTTTTTGGATACAACTATAATTTTTCCTTTATCAGTGTCTAGGATTTAATTAGCTTACACATATGATATTAGAAAAGTATATCATTTCAGTTTGCTTTGTTTCATGCATATTTTCATTCATTTTCATTCTTTTCATCAATCTGCCTTTCTTTTATTAATGTATATGAGTGGAATACTCACTACATAGGAGTGCTCTTTCAGTTCCGGGTTAACAAGGGTAAAAAATAATAACTTTATATTCTAATAATTAGCACTGAGATTTTTTTAATAGAACACAGTATCTTAGCATCTGAGAAAATTAAATACAACGCTAATGCCTTGATAAATAATTTGAACAAAAGTAATAAATTTTACATGATACCATAAGTCAAATACAGATTGTTTGTTTACTAATAAGTGTATCAGTATGATGCTACAGATTAGAATATTCAATATCATAATAGATGAAAATACTTCCCAAATTTACTGATACAGGCAATATATTTCTAAGTTCTTAGATAAACTCTGAGACACTTGTACAAACAAAAGATACAAGTATGCCTTAATGGAATTATAGAATTTATTAGAAAGGGAAATGAATATGAATCTTTCGATATATTGAAATTAGGAGATGAATTAGAGCATATTTATTCCATAGAAGATAGTGTTCACACTACAGTACTAAAACTTAAATGCCTGAATTAGCAGTAAATGTATCTCCATAGGTAACTCTCAGTCAATGACTGATGAGAAAAAAACAATAAATAAATATAATAAGATGAGTAAAATTCAAAATCACTTTATACTATCTTGTATGCATTCTTTATTATTTATTGTCATACATTTCTCTTATTATTTTTGTGGAAATAACATGTAAAAACCATTAAAAATTATTTAGAAAAATCTACACCAAATTTCTAGAATAACAGTTGGAAGGTTGTAAAATGGATTTCTAGGCATTGGGGGTGATGGGGTGACCTCGTTTCAGTAACTTACTGATTTACAAAGAAAATAATAACTACTGCAGAATATTAACATGCACTTAACCTGGGGTTATTACATGGTATGTGTTATTCTATATGCTACTTTAATATATGTAATAATTCATATTTATATAAAAAGTGAATAAAAGGTGAAGAGGAAGAGAAGAAACTAAAGACAAATATTTTCGTTTCTCTGAGAACAGGATTAGCTAGAGTAGCAGAGAGTCAGGGCAGGTTCCGTGTGTCCTGTTGCACGTTTACTCACCTGAGAGTCAGTGGAACAATAAGGCATTGTGTTAGGTGCCTTCACCATATTTTGGGAAGTGAATAATTGAAGAGGAAGTCACCTGTATAACACAAATCAAGTTGCAATTCCCCAACTTGTGACATACGGAACACACGAGAGCTACTCTGCAAAGTTTCCCTTAAACAAATTAGCTCCAAAAATACTATACACACCGGTGTATAGCATTAGTGAATCTCGCCGACTAGTGTCTAGCATTAAGGAATTTGGGGGAGCAGGGACTGGTTGGAGATGGATAAGGTGGGAGGAAATCTGTAACAGTGTCAACAATAAAAAAGAATATTTATTAGTAAATTGAAGTGTTTGATAGATGCCCGTTAGTTTGGCTTAAGCCAATAAAATAAAGTTTTATCACATAAAACTATTTCCAGGTTTGTTAGATGCCAAGTTCTTTCATACCTTTATTATTTCATACACGTTGTTCTTCTGCTTACATTGCCCTTCTGATCTGTGACCAAGTAAATCGTAAGTCATTGCTAATTATTCAGCCCAGCTTCCTTTTTTCTATTTAGTCTCTCTCTCTTTGTGGCAGAACAACCATTTCTTTTCAGTCTTCCCGTAATATTTTGTGCTCTCTAAATCATTATCACACAGAATTTGAATTGTCTATATTTTCAATCTTATTTATTGGACTTATAAGTCCAGTATATTTACTATTTTTATTTATTTTTTTCCTGATGATATAGTACAGGCTTGCATACACTTCAGACACCAATAAATGTTTGTGTATGAATCAGTACATGATTTTGGATGATTCTGAGTACAAGTGGTGGGTGAAGCCATTGGTGGAGAGCCCATTACACAAAGAGAGCATCTCGGGAGAAAGGAGAAGTCCAAGGGAGGGATTTTAGTAGTCTACCATTGAAGTAATTCAGAAGAGGAGTCAATGAAGGATAATTAAAAGACATAGACTGAAGACAGTATAAGAAGACTGCTATTGTAAAGAACAAGATTGAAAAAGCTTCCAGAAGAAGGAAAAGGTAAAATTAGAATGGTACAGAGTATCAGTTTGTTCTTTATTTCAATGTCTCTGGTTATATTTTGTTCGCTTGTTTGTTTTGTTGATTAGGTTCCACTCATAGGTGAGACCATGTAGTATTTGCCTTTCACTGCCTGGCTTATTTCACTTAGCACAATGCTCCCCAGATCCATCCATGCAGAGGGGAGGGAGGAGGGGATTATGGGAGGAAAAAATAAAATAATGAAGTGATAAAAAAAACTTTAATAAAATAAATGCAATGAAAACTGCACATTATGACACTTTTGTGAATGTGAAATAGTTCAAAGACAAATAAATATCCTAAAAGCAGCCAGAGTGGTTGAGCGGGGGAGACCTGTTACCTTAAAAGGAACTAGTAGAAATTAAAAGGTAGTAAGGATTGCACCATCCAAACACCAGCCCAAAAGTGGTGGGTTTTAGCAGTACAGTTTAGGCAAGAAGAGAGAACAGAGATAAAAAGACACACAAATTATTTTAAAAGCAGAAAAAATATTTTAGTGCTGTCTCATTAACAGAACTGATAACACCTAATCATTGATTGAAGAATTTACCTGAGATAGAAAGGAGGGCTTGAGTTTTATGTTTTGTTTAGTGAGATAGAGAGTAGTACCATTGACTTATCTATGTAATACAAAAGAAAAATCCGATTTTTATAAGAAGTGATTATAATGAGTTCATGTAAGGACACACATGAAGGGACCCAAAAATACTGAAATCATCTTCTAGAGGGTGGGCCCCTTGCAGTACAGTCTTCCCCCACTAGGAGGTGTTAGAGGGTGTATTAGGAACCCATCTGTAGCAGTGGACCAGCTGGCATTGTTGTGAGGGGCTGTGTTTGGCCTCAGTGAATTTTTTTTTGAAGACACTTTCAGTGTGTTTGCCCATTTCATGATGGGTGATTTACCAGCGCACCTGCCCAGACCACCCTGAGTGTTCAGCAGTTTTTGAACAGAAACAACATGACCCCTGTTCACACCCTCCCTATTCACCTGATCTTGCCCTGAGTGACTTGTTTGCTTGTTTTCCCCAGATGTTAAAAGACCTCAAAGAGAAGTGTTTTACCAGTGCGGAAGATGTGAACTAAAAAATGGCAGAAGCACTAAAAAGGCATCTAAATCAACAAGTTCAAAAACTGTTTTGAGCAGTGGAAACAGTGTCTCAATAGCTGCATTGCATCAAATGGAGAGTACTTTAAAGATGACTGAAGTTTAAACATGTCAGAATAAGTACACAAATTTTAATAATTTCTGATTTAGGGGTCCCCCCTTGTGTATTGAATCTAGCTTTCCTGGAGTTCATGATAGAAGTCTGGCCTGGAAATGTAATATGGGAGTTCCCAATATATACTAGGTGTAACTGAGAGACAGAGACTAGCTTCTTGGGTTCATAGGAGCAGAAAAGGGAGAGATAGCAGAGTCCCAGAAATATTTTGACTAATTTATAACCATGGTTACAGCCAATCTTATTAATGTACACTGTCAAGTTTTCTCAAAAAAAAAAAAAAACATGGCATTTAATAAACACATATTCAACCTCTTATTTAAAGGGCAATATAATGCATTTTTAGGAATCTAAGGGAATATCTTTGCCTATATATCTTGCTATTACTTATTTAACAGCTAAAGACACAGTCAGGAAGCAAACAGAAAACATACACACACAGATTGGGTAAGTTATCATTTTAATATATTATGAAAATACATGTTTCTTAGTATTTTTAATAAGGCGAATTTTATCTACATGTTCACCAAATACATATATATATTTCCATACAATGAGGAATAAAATGTGGATAGCTGCCTTGCTGATTTCTAGTTGTTCTAATGAGCCAGTGGATAGAGAAAGGAAGAAATTTAAAATATAAGTTTAAAAGTTCTGCAAATTCTCTGTTTTCTGTATGTATTTCACTATGCTTAGCATAAACATAGTCCATCCTGAAGACAGACTCAGGAAAGCTCAGTTTACGTCACTAAAAATGCTACTGCTCAACTGTGCTGAACAATACCACTTGTTCCTCAGTTGAGTTTATGCTTAAGACCTTTCCTAACTCACTAAGTATATTATGTTCACATTTTTAGAAATATCAACCCTTAAAAATAACTATAATCTACAAGGATGCCTCTACTTATTAACTATTTTGTTAAATACAAATAAGGTACTCCTTTCAATATTAGGTCATTAATAGGTCATCACTACAATTTCCCCCTTACCCTACTTCATGGAGTTTTTCCCAATTATTTCTAATACCTGATATTGTTCATTTGGAACACGAAAGTATTGCTAATATTTTTAGTTAATACTATTGGTTGTATACTATTACTACTCAACAGTCAATGTTTTCATAAAATCACAAACACTTGAGAAAAAAATGAAGTATCTGCTTTATTAACTTTACATGCCTAAAAGGGGAGATAGAGAAAAAAATGAAGGTTAGAAGATTTGAGTTATGTGAATAATGACTTAGTCTTTGGGAAATCCAAGTTTGAATTGTGGAGTCTCTTCTTCCATATCAGGAAATAAAATTTGTGTGGTTAAGACATCAGCCATTATTTTTATTTTATTAGTTCTATTGAATCTCTTTTCCTCATTGATGCTGTCTTGTAACAGTTAAGGTAAAATAAATTAAGCCCCTTCTCTCTGAGGCCATTAAAACATTTCAGTGCAAAAGGAAGTGAGATGGGCCTTCAAGAATTAGCTTCAGCAGTATCTGCTGGAACACTTTTCTAATGCTGGCTAAAGTGCATTCCTGTGTATTTCCACTTAAGCCATCTGCCAATCTCAATGCTTACTCCTGAGGGAGGAAAACTTCCAGAGCTATTTTTCATTTAATTTGCAAGGACATCCTGTTTAGGTACTTATCAAAAGAACAGAAGAGTTGATGCCAAATACCACAAGCCCTAGTTTAGAAAACTTAATGGGTTAGACTGAAGTAATAACCTGCATTTAAAGGAACTGTAGCTTACTTCCTTTATATTTAGAAAATAGTCAGAAAGTATGGCTTTTAGGCCTAAATGCTTTTTAAAAATAAAAGCACTTTGTTCTATATACATTAAGGGATTTCTGGGGGAAAAGTTGTTAACCTTTCCCAGGATGGTGGCTTAATGTTTTAGTGCATTAGAACCATGACCCTTTGTGTGCCAAGATAATGAAATAAAATTTAAACACCTACTTCTTTGGAAAAGAAATGATCTAATCTAAAGGTTTTTTGAATCGTCTATGACGATAACAAAAAAGCTATCTATGGGAAGGTAACAGTGCCTGCCTTTCTTCGCTGTGCTCTATTCTTTGTCCTAGTAAACATTTAGTTTAACTCTAATTAATTTTATAATTTAACTAAAAATTACATTGATTGACTTTTGATATTTCTGTTGGAAAAAACACCATATAAGATAAAAGTAGCCCTGGCTGATGTGGCTCAGTGGACTGAGCGCCAGCCTGCTAATCAAAGGGTCATTGGTTTTATTCCCAGTCAGGGCACACGCCTGTGTTGCGGGCCAGGTCCCCAGTAGGGGGCACATGGGAGGCAGCCACACATTGATGTTTCTCTCCCTCTCTTCCTCCCTCCATTCCCCTCTCTCTAAAAAATAAAGTTAAAAAAAAACCTTTTTAAAAATGTTAAAGTAGATATATTTTGATTTTAAAGAATTTATTTGAGTGACAAAAAGGTCAGGAACAATGTCTTTGCTTTTTATTACATTGGAACAATAAATTGTAATTAGAATATAAAGCTTATTTTAATTCAACAACTTAATAACACAAAATCCTTTCTCCTGTGTGTAATACATAGGGATTTGTACTGAGTAGGTTCATGGGAACCAAAATTAGATAGCATTTAAAAAACATCTGATCAGACTGGGTAAACTTCAAAACTCATTTTGATTATCACCGTATAAATAAGACAGCAAGTTAATTTGTTTAAATGTTTTTAGTACATTGATTATGTAATTTGAGTAGTGAGACACCCAACAAGCGTTTACTGAACACTTCAATTACATTTTATTCACAAGCTGAATTGCGAATTTTATTCACAAGCTATACAAATTGTAAGATTATAATAATCATTCAAGGCAAATGTTTCCTACTAAATATATTACACCACTATTGCTCCTCTCCTTGATTCTACAGTCTTAAAGAAATTTTAGACCTTAAAATTTACCAAAACAAACTAATTTATTGAAATAATTTTAATTAGTTAGAAATGCTGGGGGCTAAGGATGTCCAAAATTTATATTTTGAGTCAAAACGGTAACTTCCCCCTAAATTATAGCTCGTCCTCAACAATCCGTCAGTGTTTGTGTGAGTTTTGACTGCCCAGCAAAGCACTTTTGTTCTTTGCGAGTGTGAGACCGCACAGAAATTATCATTCCCCCATTGTCCAGCTCAGTCATCACAGTCTTGATTCCTCATTGCCATTTGTATTATTTCATTTTCTTTTTTTCCAGTTCCCATGGATTATTAGTGTTTTTGTAACTGGTTTCTTAAGAGCTCATTTATGGTTAAAGTGTTAACCATATCTCGTGCATTGCAAATGAAATATCATGTTTTTGTTATTTTCCTGTGCTGGTTTACTTTTTGGTTGTAAACAAGTTGGGTATTGAAATATAACCATTCTGTTTTTTAAAAAGATTACCAAAACACGCCTTAAAAGTTTTTAAGAATACGACGATATTACTCGCCTTTTTTACTAAATAAATTAAGATTCAGAGAAGCTCTATCCTAATTCAATAAGTAAAACTTATAAGGGTACTTAACTCCCAGCCCAGGGCCATTTCTTGTTACACCTCTGGCAATTAACGTAGTGATGGTTTCGTTTTGCTTCCTTCTAAGTAAGATTGATTAGAGGTTTCTCCAGTGAGTCTAGCTCACTCAAAACAAAAGACGGAAACTCAGAAATAAATTATATTGGAACACACAAGTTCTAGGAAGAAGTACTTCTGTTCAGAAGCAAATCACAATGTAAGAGAGAATAAATCTAAAAACTGTCCATTTCGAAGGGTTTACTGGTCAACAGCCAAGAAAAGTATAGGTGGCAAAGTGCCAATAAAGAACAGTCTGGCGTCAGATTAGGTGTCATTTTAGAGCTAGCCATGACTTGCTCACTGTCTCCAGTCTATTTTCGATGCATCCAAACCTGGTGGAGTGAAGGTATCCTATGTATCAAACATAGGATAATCTGGGCACATGAGAACAGAATTAAGATGGTTTAATGGAGGAGGAAGGCCAAGGGCACAGGAGTCACTCAATAAAAATGTCCTGCTTTTCAATAATATTCATACAGAAAAAAAGGAAGCACCTTGAATGCTTCGAAAATCTACCAATTACATTGGGTTTTTTTGTCAGCCTCTAGCATTAAACCGTCTATTTTCATTGCAGCACTAATGAATGGATAAAGAAATAGTGTAAATACATAGCCTGGAATGCTACTCATCCTTAAAAGAGAGGGAAATTCTAAAATATGCAACAATGTGCATGAATCTTGAGAATGTTATGCTAAGTGAAATAATTCAGTCACAGAAAAACAAGTTCTACATGAATCCACTTATCTAAAATAGACAAATCACACACTCACTCTCTCTTTCTCCCTCTCTCTCTGTGCATGGAAGATTCAGATTTCCACTCTGCTCACTCTGTAGCTGCAGACCTTGGAGGAGTGTACCATTTTTTCTTACACCTTTTTACCTTTTACATTCAAGTATTACATCATTTATCATTCTAGGTAATAACTATGCATATACATTTCGTTCTCCCATACTGTGACATTTTGGAGACAGAGATTATACGTTTTCCATTTTTATGTTCTTCATCTTACACAGCATGAGAAAAATAATAAATGCTTAATACAAGTATGTTTAATGAATGAAGATTTAAAATAATTTAGTTATCTTGTTTGTCTTGACAAACACCTCAGAGCTAGCTATTTTGAAAGCTATAGTGATCTGACTTGTTCCTTATTTTGTTCCATTAATAATTTGGCCATGTTCAGTACAAAGATTAAATATTTAAAATTCTTTATCTGAAGATATGTAGTGGAAGTTCATGGAGATCGTAGTGCATTGACAAATATATTGAATGAGTTTTCAGATGTTGTTGGGTTCATTTCAACCTATTCCAGGTCACCACCTTCCTTGCATTTCATTGTTAAGCAACTAGCTCAAGCCAAAGCCCTAGGACAGATTATGCCACAGCGGTTCACAGACCGTTCTCTCTACTTTGAGTTTCTCTCTCTTTAGTCCCATTTGGTATCCAAAGCCAAATGAAATAAAATGGCTTAAGAAACTCAATACTGTCACAATTTCACTCAAAACTCTTTGGTAACTTATGCTTTCCTAAATTAAATAGTAATTCTCAATCCTTTATTTTCAATTCCAAGCATACCAATAGCTGTGAAAAGAGGAAAAAACACATACATTTGGGACAAGTCATTTGAAGTAGTGCCTGATTTAAATTGAATTAAGACTCTTCAGTCATGTGTTGCACTCAGCATGCACATCCGTGCGGTTTACTGTACATGTAGAAACATACGTGTTTATAAGGTTCGGCCTCCAAACCCACTGGTGTTCCATATATTTGGTATACCCAAAATGCATCGTATTAACAACAACATTAAAACAAACTGGAACAAAGATAGCTATGATGTGTTGAAAATGATAATTACCTCTGTGACTTTCCTCCTCCAAACTCACACACAAGCCTAATAATTAAAGGAGCATCAGACAAATTGTAATGGAGGGGTGTTATCCAAAAGAGTTGACTAGCACTCCTAAAAAACACTCATGGTCCTCAAAAACATGGGGTGTCTGACCAACAGCCGCAGCCAAGAGAAGCCTATGGACACATGGAATCTCAATGTGATGGGATATTTTGGATGGGGTCCTGGAGCATGAATAAACATTAGGTAAAATCTATGGAAGCCTGAATAAATTAAAGACTTTAGTTAGTAGTAATGAATCAACATCGGTTCTTTAATTGTGGCAAATTTACCATGCTAATGAACGATATTGCTGATGTTGGAAAATGGTATAGACAACATGGGAGCTCTCTATACTATCTCCACAATTTTTCTGTGAATCCAAAACTGTTCCACAAAATAGAGCCTAAAGAAATAAAAATGCACTCACAAATTAACATAATACACATTAGAGTCTTCAAAAGTATTTTGTTTTTTGATAAAATCTGTACTAATTTAGAAAATACTTTTATATGGTATGAATAATTTTTGTCTATGGAAGGAAAACAGGGCATATCTGGATTAAACATCCAAACAAATACTTTAAAATAACAAAAGGAAAATATTTGTCATTCTGCAACAGTTAGGGGCAATGTAAAAACTAAGCTTGTTTTCATATAATTTTACACAGCTGTCTGTAACTAAGCCAGTGTTCTGGGCAAGATTCAGACCTTTTTAAATTGTTTATAAATTGAACAAACAAAGCTACTCCAGCCCATTCATAACTGATTCTTCAGTCTTTTTTCCATACTAAAGTACTGCAGTTCCTTCAGAAATGCTGCTGAGGTGGATGTCTAAACTGTAGGTTTCCAAAGTTCTGGTAAATTCATCTTGGATATTCAAACATTAAATGAATATTGTTTATAGACAATATGGAGAAATGAGAATTCAGTTCAGTTAAAAAGATATGTGCAAAAAGTGATTTTTTTCTCTCTGCTATTATTCAATCTCCACTTTACTTTTTGAAGATTGACCTTAATATTTATTTAAGAATCATCAGACCTTGCTTTTTTCCCCATTGCTTACCCCTCTGCCATTCCCCCCCACTCCCACAGTCAATCCCCCCCCCACCATTGTCTGTGCCCAGGAGTCCTCTATTCATGTTCCTTTGCTAGCCCCCATTATCCTCTTCCTCCCTCCCCTCTGGTCACTGTCATTTTGTTCTTTATTCCCAAGTCTCTGGTTCTATTTGTCTCATTTGTTTGTTATAAACTCAAAATGGATAAAAGACTTAAATATAAGTCACGACACCATACAAGTCCTAGAGAAAAATATAGGCAGGAGAATCTCAGATATCCCACACAGTAATGTTTTCACCAATACACCCTCTAGGGCAAAGGACATAAAGGAAAGAATAAACAAGTGGGACTGCATCAAACTAAAAAGCTTCTGCATGGCTGAAGTTTCTTCTATTTTTAAATTTGAAATAAGAGTTAAGCCTGGTGAAATTAAGGTTACAGTCTACCTGCCTTGTACCTCCACCTTATTGCAATAGCTCAGAACCCAAGTGGGAAGCTGTGTGTGATTGCATTCTTTCCAGAAAAGGTCTGTTTGAACTGTAGCATTTCTAATATGGAATGAAGGTCATAGATCTGAAGGAAGGCTGAATGGTTTTCTGCTTTCTTAGGAGAAGAACACTCAGACCAGTGTGGAAAGCCAACTCCCCACCATTAAATTTTGAGTTCTCTCTGAAAACAAGTAATTATAATATCATCAAACAGGAAAAATAGCCATAGCCACACCTTGATAAGTCACAACATTTTTATGTCATTTCTGTTTTATCTATTCCCTTAGCTTCTCTCCATTCCTCCAGCAGTCCAGAGTTGTGTAAGAAGGTTGCCAATGTGGCATCACCTTAACATGCACAGTGTAAAATGTGCATAAAATTAATTTTACACAGATACATCTACCTATCTGCATAGCATTCACAAATATAGTGTTATACATTAATGTATGATAAAAACAATATATTGCACATATAAGGTAGTAAATAACTATGTTAAATATAGTTATCTATTATAAATAACTATATAACACTATATATAAAAATATTTATATAAATATGTATGTATAGATATTTACATATCTAAATATGTAAGATTCTTACATTTGCTCTGCTCTTAATAATTTTTATTTTAATTCTACTGCATTGCTTTTTATTTATTGAAATCAATATTTTTCCTAGGAGTATAACTTATATTTGTAATGTTTAGTGACATGTAGGATATTAAGTCAATAAAAACAAAAATGACCAAAATTCACAAAGACCCATTCAAAAATTTAAAAATCATATATGAGGAGACATCCAAAAAATGGAATTGATTTATAACATATTATGTATTTATTTTTACATGTTTAAACTTCAGTCACCTTCAAAGTATTCTCCATTTGATGCAATACACCTCTCAAGACAGTTTCTCCACAGCTGAAAACAGTTTTGAACTCATTGATTTTGATGTCGTTTAGTGCTTCTGTTTCACCTCTTCTATGTCAACAAAATGTTTCACCTCTTCTATGTCAACAAAATGTTTCCCTTTATGAACTCTTTCATCTGGGGAAACAAACAATAAAAAGGTGGTTAGGGTGAGATCGGGTGAGTAGGTAGTGCAGGTCACAGGGTCATGCCATTTTTGGTCAAAAGTTGCTGAATGCTCAGACCAGTGTGGAGAGGTGAGCTCATAAATCGCCCATCATGAAATGGGAAAATGCATTCAAAGAGTTTCAAAATAATTCCCTGAAGTCAAATGCAGCCTCTCACAACAACACCAGCTGGCACACTGATGCAGATGGATTCCTAGAACACTCGCCTAGCAGGGAAGCCTGTACTACAAGGGGTGAACCCTGCAGAAGATAATTCTTTGTTGGGGACCCCTCCTCATAAAATAATTTAAATTTCAAGTTAGTATAAGTATATATTTCCCCATGGGAGGTTAAAAAAGTAACTCTGCCCAAGTCCAATTTTTGGCTCCACTATGATGTAGCCTTGGACAGACTTCATAAGTACTATTAGGTCCAATTCTTCTCAGTAAATTAGATGTAATAGTGTATACACTCTTTCAAATTCTTGAGGATTAGTGTGATAAGACATCAATACTCTCAATCAGAGCATGTTAAGGAATCCTATCAAAATGTGGCAAAAGTCAAGGATGTGAATAAATTATTTCTATTCTAGCCAATTACTAACAATTGAAGAATATGTCAGTTTTTGCAAAAGCCTAGTGTTACAAAAACCAGATAACAATATAAAATCTTTCTATACAAATAAAATTTTACTTAGCAGAATACATTATTTTCTAACCTCTCTCATTTTCTGTTAAAGATGTTTAAAAGCAAGCAAAACATAACCAGAGACATTGAAATTAAGAACAGTCTAATAATAGACAGGGGAGAGGGGGGAGGGGACAATGGGGAGAAGGGTTTTCAGGAACCACTGTAGAGGACACATGGACAGAACTAAGGGGGAAGAGGGAGGCTGAGGGGGAAGGGGGCTGGAGGGGAAGGGAGGAGGGGAGGGGAGAGGATGCAAATAATCGTGATTGAACAAAAATAAAATTAAATTAAAAAAAAAAGATGTTTTTCCCATAATTGAATTGTTCTAAATTAACATATACTGATTTAATCTATTTTTATACATACATAGTAACTTTCTTGCTTTGCTTCTTGCTCCTCTTATTTCTTTGTTGCTTCGACCATTTGCTTCATAATGCCTCTTATTTCCTGCATTACTCTAATAGGAAGCTATTTCAACTTATATAAATTTTTAAATAACTTCATATATTGAAAGCTCTGTGCTGATTGTATTCACCTTGTACTAGGTCATAACATATCAAAGGATATAATGCTCATGAACAAGTTAGCAACAAAACCGTTGTCCATATATATTTTGTATTTCAAGATGTCATGGGATAAGGAACGAGTCCAAGCTAAAATTTGTGAACATGCGTGCTTATTGGCTTCTTATGAATTATACATTATTTTCCTTTTAGAAGCAGGCTTAAACATGACTTCAGTGATGTGGTAAACTGCAAATAATTAACAAATTCCAAAAGGGTTTGCAGGTCAAGAATATTTTTCTTTGTTTTATGCTTATCTAAATTATCCTATAAACTCAAAAGGATCTATTTTTATTTCTTTAGTTTAAATTTTTAATATTCACTTGAAATATTTTTAAATGTACTGATAAGATGCAAGACTAGTACAAAAAATTCTCACATACCCCTCATCAAAAGGACTCACTGAAATTTTAACAAATGTGCAATTACGTACTTTGTAGAAAAAGATCTAATCTTGTATCATTGTACTCAGCTGACATTCCTCTTCAATATTGCTCACTTGGAATAGTTCTTGATCTTCATCAATTTAACAATTTTGAAAATTACAGGCCAATCACTTTGCAGTATTTCTCTCAATATGGATTAATCTGTTTCCTCAAGTATAATTTTAGGTTATGCAGTTTCTGGTGGAAATACTACAGAGCGATGCCCTATCCTTATTCCTATGAGGCAGTATAGGATGTCGACTTGTCCATCAGAGTTATCTAAACTATGATCACTTAGAGAAGGTTCCCAGTCTTCTCCAATGGGAATTAACTCTTTACACCTTTGTAATTTTTAAGTATTTTGGAGGACCTAATTTGAGACTGTGTGAATATTGCATCCTCATCAAAACCGTATATCTTAGTTTTAGAGTCCCATGCTGGTTGTTATTTGCATTAATTATTAATATGATAGTCACCACCTTTTCTATTTATATTTTCTCTAACTTATGATGAATAGGTGATTTTCTAATTACATTATCCCTGCAAATTTGTTAGCTGACATTGTATTTTCAGGAAGTCATTCCTTGTCACATCTCTTTATTAATTTGTTCTAGATTTGCCCCTTCACCTATGTAGGACTCCCTTTTCAAAGAATGAGAAATCTGACCTTGCTGCAGCCCCCAGCTCTCAGCTCTTTCCACTGTCCCTCCACAGTAGGTTGCTGCTTTGCACACAGCCGTGCCTCCTTCTTAGGTGCAGCCCGAATCCAGTGACCGGTTGATGTGAGAGTATGAGAGTCTCCTCGCCATATCTAAAGGATCCATCCTAGCTTGAGTGTTCCGCTCGAAATAGGCTGAACTCCTTTGTTGGGACATCAGAGTGCAGATCCTTCTGCTCAGCAAGTCTGCTTCCACAGGTGCTGGTACCAAGGGTACTCCTTGTAACCTTCCTGCAGGGCAGTCTGTGACTCGGAGGAGGCTCCCTGGGGATCCCAATCTACCAGGGAATATGTTTGTATTTTAAAAGTTAATCATTACAACTTACAGTATTAAGAAGATATAGAGGTAGATTAGCAGTAAATACCTATACAAGCAAAGCTGTATCTAAAGGTTCTTATTTGGATTTAGCAGAATTACTTCTGGAGTCCGTATGCCCACATACTTACAAAGTGTAATTGAATGTAGTGTAATATTGAATATATAGATTTTAAAATTAACTCCAATCTTTTCTAATGAAATTGACAATTATTTTATTCATGAGTTGTGTAAAAATAATTGTACATAGAACACATATTATGATACACAAATTAACATAATATTTTTCTGAAACATGGAAAGGAAGACCACGGACATTTTTTACATTACCCTTTGGTGTACAGCTTAATGTTTAATAGTAAGTGCTCTGCCATTGGACTGCCTGTGTCTGACACTGCCTTACGCATAAGTTTGTGCCCCTATAAAGTTACTGAACCATTCTTAGCCTTATTCCACCTTAAGAAGACACAGATTGTCTATTTAGATTACTCAACAGATTAAATAAAACTAATGCACGTGAAATGCTCGCAAGAGTATGTGGCAAGTGGCAATATGTGACATCTACTATTACTGTTTGGAGCAAATTCCAGATCAGGCACAGGTTTTCACAGCGTTCCAGAAGCAGCCGTGAGGTGATGCAAATAGCACTGCACTTGGAGCCTGGAGAATGTGTTGAGGATTTTGGATTTTCACAGGCCTTGTGATCTTCACTACCTTTTCTTCAATTCAGTAAGCTCTAATATGCAGGAAATTTTACATATGCAGAATACTACTGTAAGGCTCCCATGGACAAGTCCTAGTATTTGAGACAGTAGGCATTCAGTAAGTGGCACAAAGAAAGAGTGGAGAGAGGCAGCAGGGTCTTGATATTTGCCTCGCAGGAATATTGGAGAATTGTGTGGTTAACAATGGCGACGTGCATGCCTTCGTTCTCATCTGAGTCTTTCCCACAAATTACTAACTTCTGCCTTGTCTTCTGACCTCTTTTCATTACTCAGAGCAACCCTCGTCAAGCTCAACGCTGCTCATGTCTGTGCCGGTGGAACAGTCGTGAAGAAGTTTTCATCTCTTTGTCAGAAACTAAGCGTAGAAATTAAAGTGCATAGTTTTCCTAAAAACATGTTCCAAGCCCTCGGGATATTTCTGTTTCTATGATCTGCTTCATAAATCTATGGACAGCTGAAAGCGCTGTCTCCTCCGAGATGGACATCCTGCCGAGGATTCCACCAAATCCCAGCTGCAAAAGGCCTACAAAGACGAGTTAATGCTTTCTGTGGCTGAGTGGAAATTTTATAATCCTCAGTGGCTTTAGGCTGGCAGCAAAACACTTTCAACTTATATGTGAAAAAAAATGTATCTTGAAATATTAATTATATAACGTCTGTTTTTTTTTTTTTATTCTCATCTTGTAGTCCTTCAGCATCATCAGCAGTGTCTGTAGAAGAAACAGCATTATTAGCCCAGACACGGGGGGAAAAACCCAAAAAGCAAACAAACAAATGAGAGTCTTTTATATTTCACAAATACACTTTTTAGACTGAAAAGGGAAATGTTTGGAGAAAGCTGAGGATCCAGGTTAAGATTAAAAAGGAAATTAAGGTAGTAAAGCCACCTGCTCTTTGGGGAGAAGAGTTCAAGGTCACGCAGAGAGGAAGAGAAACTATGCTCTTAAGGTGTTCCAGAGGCAACAAAATTAAAGTCCTGACCCTGGTTAAGTCCCGGAAAGAGGAATGGGGAGAGAATGGAGAACTTCTGAGCACCTCCTCTGTTTACCCAGAGCGAGAAAGTCTGATGGTAGCAGGATAAAGTCCGCAGACCATTTCTCCCCATCCAGTGCAGAGGGACCTCAGGGCCCCATTCGTGAAGGCTACTTGTCCATTCAGAGCCTTCCATGTTGTACCTCAATCATTCAGCAAAAGCAGAACTTGTCTTTCTAACATTCTCCTGAGCCCCATCTAACTCTCTCACACCGACCACCTCTCCCTTTCCCTTCAGTGTCCTCACTCTGGTTTAGGATGAAAGATCCAGAAAGAAAATATCATTCATATCACCCTAGCAGCTGCAGTGGGGGGATAAAGAAAAAACTAGCGCTGGCTCTTAAGTAGACAGTGGGGAAGTCCATTCAGGTTTCAAATGTGTCTGTATAATACTCTGTCTCATTACTCAGTCTTGACCTCAAAAGGTAGTTTAAAAAAATCTCACTTGTGCTTTGCTGTTCAGTCTTGCTATGCAAAAGATCTCCCATGTACTTGTATGTAAAAGAATACATAGAGATAGATTAAAAATATGTGTATTTCTAGATATATGCCCATCATAATTATGGCATTCTTAAGAAAATTGCTAATCAACACAAAAATAGGTGTGACCTTAGTTACATGACTTCGCTAATTATTTTAATATTGTTGAGGTTGTCAGGGAAAGGAAGGGAGATGATAAGCTATGAGATCCTTTCGATTTTTAAATCTCCACCTCTGATTCAGGATGCAGGTTCTTATGGGAACTTATGAAGTTTTAAATTATATTTTTATCATGTAAATTTAAGAAAGCAAAGAGCATATACATGCTTTATTTTAAGGAATCTTAGAATGCAGGAAACTTCAGGAATATTCTTAAAAATACATGAAACAATAGAAGCAATTTTTCTTTAATAATTTGATACAAAAACATTGCTTGTACAAACAACACATTGCAATATTGGTGAATTTAGCTGCTTTAAGTAAACAGCATAAAGTGTATCCTGTGCAATAATTCTTGATTTAGTCGAGGAATTACAATGGAATGTTTAGTCTTCCCATATGTCCTGAACTGTTCATTTCCTGTTGCTTTGCTGGAGGCAGAAGCCAAGGAATTTCAGTTTTCCTGATTTTATTGTACATCTGCTGGTTATTGCTTCTTAAGCGGACTTGGTCTGTGCTGACCACACGGTGACCTGTGATCGCTGTTTTCCTAGAAGACATTAGCAGCAACACCTGTTGTTAAATACATTCACTGCTGTGTTGAGGCTTTTCAAATAACTTGGACCCAATCAAATGTAGACTGCTAGCATATAGTCATAAGTCAGTATGAACTCCCTTAGAGAAAAGGGTGTAGTTGGCTACAATCTATTCATTGCTTTAAGTTTTTTAAATTAAAGTTACGTGTCTACATGGCTTTTGGATTTATATACAATGTAGCTTACTCTATATACTTATCAGTTGATATACTTATTTCACACATCAACTATGCAATATATCAAAGCATTATTCAGAGAACCTTTACTGAACTATGCACATATAATCTAGAGTACTTCCTTATCTGGGTTTGCTAAAGAGATCACTCACAAATGTATAATGATAAAAGCCCAATTTTATATTCAGAGAAGAACTCATTTACATGGCATCTGGAGTTCAATTATATTTTAGTATATAATGTTTGATTTGATAAGAAGAAACAGAATAGTTGGAGGTTTTTCAACATAATGAGCTGATTCAGAATTTAGTTAAAATTTCTATCCTTTTAGTTATAATCAAAATTTTAAATGCATCTTCTTTTGTATACACATGTATATTTTTGTAGCTTTAATATGAACTGTTTTCGTTAATTTTCAACTGTGCATGAGAATCTGCTCAGCACTGTGAGATCCAGGTTTTTTTCCAGAGCATATTAGCCCTCAAGCCACACTAATAGTTAAGGGATTTATTTGATGGTACCAGAAATAGATTCAAGGTAAAGGGTTCATTAATGACTACCACGCCCCCCCCCCCCACACACACACACACCATTGTCTTTTCTGCAATTGAGAACTGGACAGAGAATCGGGAAGCTATTCCTTCCACTGCCAACTGCTGAATCCCAAGGCCACTGCCACAACCAGGAATCCCAGAAAAGCTGGAAATCACCATGACCAGCTGCTGTCACCAGCTTCAGATCATGTAGACTTTTACATACTTTGTCAATAGCTGCAGCTCTGCCTCTTGGTAGATACAAACCCAATGACTTTATACTGCTCTTCTGCTAGTACTGCCACAAAGAAGTCAAGTATCTCAGGATAGAGGACAACCAATATTTCACCAGCAGCAGAAGTGTGACCTCTGGCTCACTTTGGCTTGCCAACTATTGAGTGAGTGCATCTGGGTTAGCCAAATAGGCATGATATTCAGAATTTCAGGAGTGCATGAGAAATAGAGTTTTAACTTCCCAGACATTACAAGGCAATACATATTGGAAGGAATTGAAAGACCATCTCTTGCATGTGGTCTTAAAGACACAGGTAATTAAGTATATGTTCATATCCATGTGAAAACACTAAAATTGAATTACTGTGTTTTGTCCCTGAGGAAACTAATACTAAAGGAGTTTAAATAATTTTAATACAACCAAACCTCTGTGATATCCACTACACTTTCTATTTTTACCCCTACCTCCTCCTGTTTAAATTGCTGATATTTTTCCTTTGCTCATCACAAACAGATAACTTTTTATAGATACTGCAAATAGTAACTGAGATTCTTCCTTATCATAATTTAATGAACAGAATATAATGATTAGAAATCAATTTTCCATCTTTTAATATTTGCTTTATCTTTTTGTTTAACCACTTTAAAAGACAACAGAATACATGTATAAGAATGTGATGTTAGTGAATTAAATTGCATCAGTTATTCTTGTTGTAAAGATATGTATACTTACACTTATGAAAATGAAAAATCATTGGCTTTACTTTATTTTAGAATCTTAGTTTTGTCCTACAGATACAGGACTTAAAAATGAACAACATCTTTGTAGTGGTAAAATTAAGAAATGAAGATCTGTGAACTTGAAAAGACAAAAGGTCCACAAAGAAGACAGGAAAAAAACACGAATAGTTTAAGGTGTATCATTTCATGAAATTCATTCTGGAGAAGATGATGTTTTCTCCTACTTTAAGTAAAAGTGAACAGAGGAAAACATATTTGGTTACTTATGTAACATCATCTTTATTTCTGATATTTGTCTTTAATAAGCTGAAGGAGTTTGTTAAGGAAAGGATTCAACAAGTCTGGTTATAGGCATCATAATCCCCTCTGTCCTTCAAAATCTCTCCCCAAATTGCTTCAGAGTAAAGACTCTGAATCCAAAATTAAGTATGATTATGAGTCCTGTTAGCATTTAAATCTTTTACTGTCTCTTCTTCCCTTTGTACTATTTCAATACTTTTATTCGAGTTAGTCCAATTTCTTCTGCTTTAAATGTGACATTATGAGTTTTCCATGCATACTTTTTACTGGCTTTTCAAAGCTGAAAGAGTGAGCAGGGCTATCTTATTTATTTGAGCCTTACGTGTAAGTAGACTACATAGATTATAAGAAAAAGAAGAAAAGGAAAAAGTGAAAGTATGACAGAATAACAATATATAAAAATCTATAAATATATAACAACAATTCCATTTATTAACACAATAATAGTTTTATTAACAAATAGTTTGGCATTACCCATTTTCTTTCACTGAAAGTAGTAACACCGACCATAATGTACTGACACAGCTCAAGTTGGTACTTTTACTTGTTTTATAATCTTTACTATGAGTAAGATTCTCTTAAAGTTTTACAGATCTTTCCAACAATAATTTCTTTTGATTGTTTCTTCTTTAGTTTCTATAAAAGTAGATATCTGTTCATTCTCTTAGAGGTAAAATTTCAAGTATTAAGAAGTAAATATAACATTTATGAGGAAATACTCAACCAGCAAGTTTAAAATGATCATTTTAATAGAAGCCACGCAGCATTTGGTAAGCCAATGTGATGTCAGGTCTCACGGCAGATCTCTGATATCTTTGATCATCCGTGTTTCATTTCATCCCATCCAGAGCCGAGCACGTGGCCTTTGGTGTAATCCCCTCCTTCATTTGTGTGACGTGGTAAATCCTTCCACATAGATTGCAAAGGGCCAAACAGATGCTTTCTTTAACTTGGGTCAGAGCCAGCTCTCATGACGAGGCTGAACCATCCAAATGCCCTTGCTTGAGTCTTCGAATGTCGAGCAAATGACACCCTAACTGATGTTTAGGTTCCTTTCTTTTTACAAAGACGTAACCCTAACAAGATTTTTTTTCTACTATGAAACCATTCTGAACGTTCCATCATTCTCTTCGCTCTGTCCTTATTCTTGCCAATTTCCAAACCTGGTTTTAGGGTCTTTGGTTGACTTTTTTTAGACCTCTGATAATTTTCCCTCCCCCCCACCCCAAGTAGTTAGCCAGAGTCAGCTTAAATTTGCAACCGAAGAATCCAAAATCAATCTGAAATCAGTGGCAGGAATAATGAAATATTAGCAACAGATCCACAGGAAATATACAATATTTGGAATTATCCATTCAAGAATGGAGAAAGAATGCTTCTTTCATTATCTAGAATGGAAAGTAACAGCATAAAGCAGAGCAGTAAAATAATTTATATATCATTTACTTGGGCTACAAGTTCTTGCCACCCAAGAAAGTTATAAAGAATATTAGAGGAGGACAGAGGACTATTAGAGGACAGATCAGAGGACTACAAGATAACTACTGATAATACACAGGGTGAATAATTTAAATCAGAGACAAACAAATTCTTTAGGGCACAGACAAAAAGAGAATTTCTGTGAACATGTTGTAAAACTCTCTTAAACCTTGTAGTACAGAGTTGGGGTTGAGAAAACAAAAGGAAATCTAAGTATCATAATATGGGTTGCCATATCACAATGCTAAATTTACAGACTACTAAATTACAGTCTTGACTGAGAAAGAATGAAATCATTGAAATGAGGACATCTTTGAACATGCAAAATACCAAGAAGGGTACTGGTTTTCCAACCCTTTGGAGACACCCAACAATAAATTTCTCTGGAATGGAGTAAGAGAGGTGGAGAACGTCAGGAAATGATATGACAGAGATAATGGGAGCACAGTATCTTACAGGTCCGTAAGTGTTTGCAAGTATTTTGACTTTTACTTTGAATAAGATGGTTGTGAGTAGAGAAATGACGTGACTAATTTACTCTTTATACAATTTCCTCTTGTCACTCTATTACAATACATACGAGGGACAGATTGGAAGTAAAAAGGCCAGTTATGAGATTTTTAAATAATTCTTGAAAACAATAATAGCAGCTTGGGTCAAGGTGATAGCAATGGAAGTCATAAATGGTTATATCAGAATATATTTTAGAGGAGAAGTCAATAGGCGAGCTGTTTTTTGAATAGGTGTTTTGAATAGATGAGTTGTTTTTGAAGAGGTGTTTCTAATAAAGGTGGTGAAGGGTGATTTGAAGCACACATGGAGTAGACGTTGTCTAGAAATGGGGAGCCCAACAGGGTGAACAGTGTCTGCTGCCGGGAAATCGAAACTATGAGGTTCCATGTTGGGCGTGTTAACTTGATGTTTCTAGACCATCATTTGACCATGGCAAGTAGGCAATTGAATATATAAGCCTGGAATTCAGTTAAAGGTTTCAAAATGGAGATATACATGTAGGAGTCATTAGCATACAGATCGTTTGTTACACATAATGAAACACTTTGGGACTCGGTCTCCACATCTGTAAACATGTAGTGGTGAACTATGTAACGGAAGTACCTACATCTGCAGAGTGTAGAAAACCTTCTGTGGTCAGAAACCAATTTATTTATTTCAGATAACAACAAGCCTCCAGAGAAGGCATTCCAGCACAGATCTGGCTGCCTAAGAAAATCTCAAGGACCCAGACTTCTTGATTCAGAAAAGTTATCTTTGTCACGCAACATTTGTCCTCATGGTCGTCCAACCTCGTGCTGAATTCCACTCAAGAGAAGAAGAAAGAAGTGCACGGGCAAATACAAGAAAGGTATAACCCTTTCAGAAATACCCACTACTCTTTGACAAATCTTATCCACTAAGAATGTATTATTTGTCCACCTACAGCAATCAAAGAAGCATGAAGGCTTCCCCTTCTGCCTTCCTGACTCCATTTTAAAGAGGTTTCCTCTGACTAATTTTCACATGTTCAACTCTCTTCCAAAATTTCAAAACTTGAGTCTGCCACAGTTGCTGTAATAAGAGTTTAATAAAAAGCTAGTGAACATAGCCCCTTTCCTCCCTCCAGCCGCCGCCCACACCCAGGAGTTTCTTCCTAACTTTTGTTTCTTCCTCTCATTTTTGTCCTAAACACTAATCGTCATCCTCCTAAGCAGCTTCAACATTCTTTTTCCTGGGTCTATGTAGACGTATTCGAAGTCTAAAATGATTAGCCAAATCTTTTTTTCTCATTACTGAAACATGGCTTATTAATATCAGATGACTCAGGCCCCATATTTATACATGTAATATTACCAAAATAATAGATTAAAATGTAAGTGTTTTAGTGCCAGATCAATTATTTGCACAATTGCTAAAAACTAGTTTTGGAGATACATTTTATCCCTTCACTTTTTTTTTTTATTATTTTATTGTTGCTCAGTTACAGTTGTCTGCATTTACCCCCCATCCCCAACCCCAGGCAAACCCACCTCCCTCCCTTGCTTCCACCCCCCCCCCTTGGTTTTGTCCATGTGTCCTTTCTAGCAGTTCCTGAATACCCTTGTCCCCATTATCCCCTTCTCCCTCCCCTCTGGTTACTGCCAGATTGTTCTAAATTTCAATGTCTCTGGTTATATTTTGTGTCTCTGGTTATATTTTGCTTGCTTATCTCACAAGCGTCTTGGCTGTGGCTGATCTGAATTCCCCGGTAGCTGATCTGGTCTCGGTGCCTTCTCTCATGAGTCCTTATATAAATCCCTTTAACATTTCATATAGTAAAGGCTGCGTGATGATGTACTCCTTGAACTTGACCTTATCTGAGAAGCACTTTATCTGCCCTTCCATTCTAAATGACAGTTTTGCTGGATAGATTATTCTTGGTTGTAGGTCCTTGCCTTTCATGATTTGAAATATTTCTCTCCAGCCCTTTCTTGCTTGGAAGGTCTCCTTTGAGAAATCCGCTGACAGTCTTATGGGAATTCCTTTGTAGGTAACTGTTTCCTTTTCTCTTGCTGCTTGTAAGATTCTTTCCTTATTCTTAATCTTGGGTAATGTTATTATGATGTGCCTTGGTGTGTTCTTCTTTGGGTCCCGCTTCTTTGGGGTTCTCTGAGCTTCTTGGACTTCCAGGAAGCCTATTTCCTTTGCCAGATTTGGGATGTTCTCATTCATTATCTGTTCAAAAATATGTTCAGTTTCTTGGTGTTCCTCTTCTCCTTCTGGCAGCCCTATGATCCGATGTTGGGTCATTTGCAAATGTCTCTTGAGGGTCCTGAGTCCCTCCTCATTTTTTTGAATTCTTATTTCTTCCTTCTGGTCCACCCTATTAGTTTGAGTCCCAGCTTCTTTTTTTTCCCTATTGAATGCCTGTATATCTTCCCTCATTATCTCCATCTTATTCTTCATTTGCTCATTTATTTGCGTCCACCTTTCTTCCAGTTTTATGAGCATTCTGATTACCAGTGTTTTAAACTGGGCGTCTGTTAAATCTGGCTATCTCTTCGTCTGTTAGTTGTAATTTGTTTTGATCTTTCATTTTGGCCATTTTCATTCTTTTTATCTCGGCACACCTGTCGAAGTCTGAGGTGTTCGTCAGTGTCTGGCAATCTGCGTCGTTTTTTTGTGACGTTTCCTCTGGGGGCGGGGCCTGGGAGGGAGCAATGGTGTCTGCTGTTCACCGACGCTCCCTATCACCCTCCACTCTCTAGTTCTCCACTGCCTTTCCCACCAGTCTCGGCCCTGCTGGTTCCCACTGGCCTCTCCGGTTACGCCACCGGCTGCAGGTTTCACTTGTTGCTCGGCCGCACTTTGGCTAGGCGCTCGCGGGGTGAGTCCCTCTGGGCAAACTGCCTCTCACTCCGCTCCTCTGCCCGGTTCTGCCCCGCTTACCGGCCTGGATGTACTTCCTCTCCCACTTCCTGGGTGTCGGACTTTGCTTCAGTTCGATTCTGTCCGTTCTGGTTGTTTATTTTTCGCTATTGAGTTCGTTGCTATTGAGTTGGTTGTGAGCAGTGGCACAGTGCGTGTGCCTACACGTCCATCTTGGCAGAAGTCTCCACTTTTTCTTGTAATCCTAGATGAAGACTGTTTACCAAAGGCTCTCGGAATATCCAGATATAAAATACTTTATATTCTCTCCTTATTTTCTTTGTGAGTATTGAATATTTCCTTCAAATTTTAAGTAGATGTTGATAAAATAGTTTAACTGCTCAAGGAATTTTTAAATTCTAGCTTCCATCCTTTTTTCTACTTTTCTCAGCCCTTTAAATTGACATATAAAATAATTTATCTTTACACTTCAATACAATAAAGCACCCTAAATGCTTTTTTGCTATTTTCTTTTTTTTAACTTCCTTGGAAGTTGCTTATTACTCAGAAATGTTTTGCAGTGAATCCAATAATGCATTTTTTCATGTAACCCTTTCTAACATTTTGTTTTAGTGAGTTATCTCATTACCTCTAAATACATGTCAAAACCCCTCTGCAGTTTCCTATAAATATAAAGCTAATAAGGATCATAAAATATATCTAGTCTAATTATTTTATTTTGGGGATGTGAATAATGTTATTGAGAGACAAAATAATTTATTCAAAGTTATGTAGCTTTTTTGTGGGAGAACTAGGACTGAAAATAAACACTGCATTTTCTTGGTTGGTATAGCATCAGCAATGCCACCTGTCTGTTTAAGATTGGATCTCCTCTCCAGCATGCAAATGAAGGGAAGGATGTGGGGGTCTCACATGGAGTCTCCGGATGGGTATCTCACTGACAGTATTTTAGAATGTATTACTCTTGGCCCTGCATTTAAGATCTTTTTGGAGAAGATCCAGTCAACCAAACACGGGATGAAAAAGAAGAGAATAAATACTCTCTGCCATTTATGATAACACTTTAAAACAAGATGGAGCTTAAATATATGTTTTGTTGAAATTTTTTGAGAGTTTGGACTCTACATAGTGAGTTTAAAGGAACTGTGTGTATGTTATACATTTCTTAGACTCTGTTAAAATCCATAAATCCTGTCTTTATTTCCTTTTGAGTGATTCTCTTATTATATTGATGTTCCTAAATCTACTATAAATCACTCTCAGTTTAACTCTTAAAATCATTTGTTTAAAATATTTGCTCAGAATTATAAAGAAAAGGATTTGCGCTGTGTTAGCTATATGTGCTTGGATAAGTCACCTTTAGTCTGAGTTACGTTAGCTATGAAAAGTATAATAATTTACACAGATTTTTGAAGATTAAACAATGTAATGTAGGTAAATGCAATTTTAATTTGTACAAAATATGTAGAAAATATCAGGCTTTATTATTGTACTTCCACCTCTCCCAAAATGTGTGTCCACATATCTAATTATACAATTCCACGTGTTTCCCTTTTCCACTCAGTGATCTGGAAAGCACAGAGATCACCTCCTCAGGGAAGCTTCTTGTAACAGCCCCTCCCCACCTTCTGGGAGAGAATGTATAAGCTCCATCACTTTAGTCAAACAGTACATTATCCAGTCCTTTATTTAGGCAATTCTTTGACTATTTATTTATACATCTATCTCCTTGGATTGAAAGTTTCCCAGTGATTTCATCTTCTTTTCCTGTGTTTTAACCTAAAACGCTATGAGGACTGCAGCAGACATTGGGAATCTAACAATACACTTATATTCCTTCCTTTCTAAGAACTATAACCTCGAATGCAGTGCCCTTTACATCCCTTTGTAGTTTAAAAATGAGGAATTCTTTCAATGTTCATTTTATGTAATCCAATTGCATTTTTATTTCACCCATTAAAACAAATAAAAATGATACCAAAACTAGAGCGGAAAGCCCACAAGTCTCTCTCCATTATTTTCCCTTCTGATTCAGAATAATTCTTCACTTTCTACATTAGTACATTCTCCAGTCCTAACTTCAGTTCTTCCCAAAATCATCTAAGCAACAAGAAAACTGTTGAAGAATGGTCAATGGTAGTTAGTATAGCAATATAAAAAACTGAGATAGAGTTGATTAAAAAGAAGCTGTCATATTCTTTATTAATATGCTATTCACTTTGGAGTGTCTATGAAGAAATTCCAAGTGTCTTACCTTTATATTTGTTAATATTAAATTAATACCAGTTCAATTAGTCACACTAATAGCTGTATTTTAATCACATATTTTGTATTCCTTTACCAAGCTCTTCATATACATTCTCATTTAATCTTGATAATGGCCCTACAAGTTACTTGCTACACTATTCTTTTGCAGATGACAAACTGAGGATCAAAAACTTTGGGAAAGTTGACCATATCCGCCAAATTCACATAACTATAGGGCTGGAAATCAGGGCAGCCAAGACTTAACTCAAATCTTTCTGACTCTAGATGTCAAGCTTTCACTTACTATTCTTTATTTTTATCAATTATCAAGAGAAAAGAAAGTATAATTATTTTATGTCCTGAGCAAATTCCAATACATTTATGGTCTTTTAAAGTTAACTTCCCTTGATATGACCTTCTTCATACCAACCTACTTGTATTACAGTATCCTTCACATTAATTCATTTAATTTAAAAAAACATCTGCAGCATAAAGTAATGAGTTTCTTGTGCCATTTTCTTTGGTACAAAAACTTTTCTATTTACTTTTTTACCTACGCACCAAAATTCTTTACTCAGCATCACTAGTTCTTTCCTTACTATGGATTATAGAAGCATGGAATTAGGTGCTTGCGATGCTCAGCTGGTTCAGCCTTCCAGAGAGAAGTGGTGAGCGCTCCGAGCAGGGGGAGGCTGAGCCCCAGGGCAGTGTGCGTTGGGAATGCCTCACTCCGCCCGCTTCCTTGGGCGACAATGTGCCACCTAACTGATGAAGGCTGAGCGCTCCATGAGAGCAGGTGTTCAATATTTCCGGTAATTTCCCATGCTGCATTTTCACTTAAGAGCCTCAGATATGAGATTTTAGACTCTGTAGAATAATATAAATGTTGGAGGAATATGAAGTGATGTTGATAATACCGACCGACAAATTTAAGAACCCGTTTTATTTGTAGCAAACTTTAAATGTTTCAATGAACTTTCTTTAACATTGTCATGTAAGCTCATACCAAGCCAATGAAGTAAATAAAATGTGTTTTCATACCTTTTTTTTTACAAATGGAAAAATTAAGTGGTTAGCTGACTTTTCTGAGGTAAGTTGCCTGAGCTTTAAGACTTGTTAAAAATAATCTGTGTAAACTTGGTTTTGCATTGATAATTGTTTAGTCTTTCATGGGTTAAGTTGGGAAAAATTATTTCCTGAATTCAGTGCCATATGGAAACTTTAAAAAATATATTGTGAAGAACGTTTTAATACATTGTATGCAGTTACAAAAGAATAAAAGCAATGACTGGCAAAAAAATATGTTTTACTTCCTGATCACCTTACAAATCACTTCTACTTCATATTCAAATGCTCAAGAAATAGAAATTTGGTGCTCTCCTCTTAATCCTGAACCTCAGAGGGGGCACCGGGGTGTTACACCCAACAATCATTAGACAGCATTCCATGAAGTCAAACACAGCATTTCATAATGGCTGTCTCCTGGGTCAATTTTACTACTTGCTGTCCTCTCTCAGAATACTAAATCTGGGTACATATTTCTTCCAAGTATGTCTTCCAGGTGATGGCTGAAAAACAAAAGTATAATTACTAAGAAAAGATAGAAGAAAAGAGGGTTAAAAAATGAGTTCTGTATGACTTAGGATATAGAAGAAATGCCACGCTTTATGCTAATTTACAAATATAGGGCTTGTATTGGATTGTGTGGTCTTTCTCAGTTGTTTAGCAATGTACTTTATGATGGAAAGAGGAGGAATAAATCATTTTCCGACTACCTTTTATCTTAAGTGCTCCTAGCAGAGTGGGTATACATAAATGAACCATCTGTATGACTTTAGAAGTTCAGCTGAATCTTTTCAGTGTTTAAGGGAAGTTGGAAATAGAAACAATAATGCTTTCTATTTAGTTTGTGAGATTTTTTTCAAGCTTAGTTTTTTCAATAAATGATAGTTAAAATTAATAGTATTCAATATCGCCCTCCTCATTGGTATAGGGGAAAGTTCAAACTGCTCGGGATGCCTGCTCAGTCCACATTACCTGCATTTATCCCTGGTCTCACACGCATAAAAATTCCCTCAGATTCTAGAGTTCTTACTATTCCAAAAACATTTCTGTATCTGGGCTTTTCTATTCTTGCTCAGCTCATATTAAGTGCTGCCAGCTCAAGTCATACAACTTGCATAAAGACAGCCTGACTCAATCTCCTTATTCTTTAAATCTCTGCATCTGCCGTATGTCCATGACATTAATTGGCACTCCTCTATCATTCAGCTTGGGTTTATACATTGTTTGCTGTAAGTAGATTTTTTCCCCCTAGGAGATATGCCATGTCTTATTAGTCCATTAATTCCTTCTCAAACAAGGCGTGATTGTTGGTAAAACTGCTACCACTGCATCTACTTCCACCCCCACCACCACCACAGTCCACTGCGGAGCCCAGGTGAATTTCCCACATCACCGATGACAGTGCTCAGCCCGTAATAAGCTTATGATAAATATGTAATTGAGTGGGATTCAATTTCTCCATAAAAGTAGGAACATGTATTTTCTAACTGCCCTGATACTACTGAAAAAGTATTAAATATATTTATGAGAAATCAAAATTAAACTCCTAGCTTGGGCAGCAATGGGTTAGTTTATCATACTATCATGCATATAAATACCTAGAGCTTATTTTACAAAATTGAAATTCATTTGAGAGAAGAAAAAAAAGCTAAGCTCATAAAAGCTAAACATCAGACACTACCCCACATTCCTGGGTAAAGCAAGTGTCCTTTTCTCTTATTTACAGCAAGCAATTCTAGACTAAACTCCATTAGGCAGAGACAGTTTGATGGCCCTTTGCTGTGCACAAATAGGACACTCACCGTAAACACAGTGAGGGAGGTAGGAAGTGGTATCAGCAAAAACCACACACAAAAAATCATCTGGGCCACTACATTTTGGACACAGTTGATAATTAGATCTAAAATATTAAAGACTCCCCTACAGGCTTTGGTAATATAGGCTCTCCTAGTAACATGGGCTCAATTAAAAATGATACTACCTCATTTCTGATGGTGCCATATTGAATGATACACAGATTCCGTTTTCAACCAGAAACAGAAGCTCATTTAGAAGTTCTACTTGAAAAAAATAAAATCAATGTTTGCATATGTAATTGATAAATGACCTACAGTACTATCCAGAATCATTTGGGTTTTAGCTTAATTCTCCATGTTTATAAAACTTTCAGACTATTTCCTATCCACTAGAAAAGCATTCCTATACTCCGTAGCTTTCTGTTATGTAGTCTTTATGTCTTTGCTGGAGTAGAAAGTGTGTGTATGTGTAATTTATAACCTTTTTGAAATGCATTAAAATGACTCCCTAAAGCAAGTCAAATTATTTAACTTCAATTTTCATTGGGTGTTTTTAAAAAATATTTTCAAAAACCTCTCCATTACCTATGTTTTAAGTTAAATGATCTGTCTTTAAGGCCCAGTTTAGCATGTGAGAAATATGTCATTTTATGATTACAATTTAACTAACACATCTGGATTACCTCTTTTTACTTTCAGGTTAATATAAAGAAATGTTCTTGACTGATTAGGAACATCAAAGTTATGTGCTGCTATAGGGTCATTAAGTGAACAGACCCCAGAAAAGGACATCAGTCAAGTTCTCTTGTCCTGGATAGATTACTCATAGATACGCTGGAGGAGAGAGCACCAAAGAGAAGGTTTCAAATATACCTGTCTCAAGTTCTTAGAAAACTGAGGACCATTTACCCTGCAAGAATTATATTTCTGAGTTGGCTTTCAGAGCCAATTTATGATTTCAGAAGTCATATCAAATAGACTCCCATAAATAACATTTTGGTTACAAAAATTTTTCCTGGAGTCTCATTAGACTGATTAAAGAATAAGAAAATTAATGGGGAAGGAAAGAAGGAAGGAAGGAAGGGAGGAAGAAAGGAAGGAAGGGAGGGAGGGAGGGAGGGAAGAAGGGAGGGAAGGAGGAAGGGAGGGAAGGGAAGGGGAAATGATCTTTGATTTTTTCATCAGCTTGAGGAGAAAAAGAATAGACGATGGATGTTGATTCCATAGTAACTTCCGTTAGGCCCCAGCTTCTGTCCATTTTCTGAGATTGAACACAAGAAGAGGGGAATGGACAGGAAAGGGCACAAATTTCATACAAGTAAATCTGTGTTTTCTGTTTCTGAAGGTGAGTATGTAGTTTACACACATATTATCTAACCCTGTATTTTACTTTAATTTATTCAGGAAAGACATCATTCATATTGTAAATATATATTCAAGTGGTTTAATTAATCTATGCCTTGGGTATGTTGTTGCTTTCATTTTGCCAAATAAAAATAAATATTCTGATTAATAATACTGTAAAAATTATTGTTCCATACTTAAAGTCCTCCTAGTTAAATACATATGAGAATCAACTTTGACTTCATTCTATGTCCCCATCTCCATTAGTCAGGATGATATTTGGAAGCTAAAAGAAGGAGTCAGTTTATAGAAGTTTGAGCTGACAGATGGGAAAAAAAAGAATAATATTGTGAAATTCAGAGATATGTTTAGATGAAGTACAAGTTATAAGGGCAAATTAGAAAAAAAAGACATTCAGGCCTTTATACATGGAAAACATTTACTTTATAAAAAGCAACATGCTGTTTCTCCATATCTATTAGAAAAAGACAAAAAAATATACTTTACTTTGAATATTATATAGAAGTATTCTAGATAAACACAGATATGGAATAAATAAATCTAGATAATGTCCAGTGTGCTAAAATGAAACAAAAATTCAAATCCCTTCAAAGAGCCCAATGAATTAATTTTTTTTACCCTTACCCAAGGACACTGTTTCATTGACTTTAGAGAGGGAGAAAGGGAGAGGGCGAAACATTGCTTTGAGAGAGAAACACCAACTGTTTGCCTCCCATACATGCCTGGGCCAGGGATCCTAGGTACCCAGACAAGGAATCAAACCCACAACCTTTTGGTTTTATCACAACACTCCTACCCATGGAGCCACACTGACCAGGGCCCAGTGCACTAAAATTTTTGAAGTTAGGACTTAGAACTGTGTTGGTAATGAAGATACTTCCAAATTATTCATGACTGTTGAAGTATACATCAAAATACTGAATTGCTTTATTTTAAAAAATTAGATGTGATCATTGGTATCGACACCACTTTTAAAAAATAAATTTGCTTTTGCACTTAATTCCATTTAAATTAATTTGTATGTCTCAATATATATATATGGTATATATTCATAGAAAATCTTTTTCCACAGATCAAACAAGAGTAGAAAAGGGAAATTAACTATTTTCACCAAAGTGATAAATTTAATATTTTGTTTAAGCAATAGTTGTAGCTTCACTGAGATATAGATGACAGATACAAATACTCAAGGCATATATTGTAATGATAGATGTATACATATGCATACATATGTACACACATATGTATATATACATGCATGTGTAAATACATATAGTGAAGCGATTACCATAATAGAGCTAATTAACACATCCACCACCACACACGGTCACCATTTGTATGTGTGGGGGGGCGGGTGGTGAGACCTTCTGATCTACTAACCCTCTTAGAAAATTTCAAACCTGCAATAAATACAGTCTTATTAACTGTAGTCACTATGCTGTCTAGTCGATACCTAGATCATTTGTAGGCTTTCACAAAAATCTCCTCATTGCCCCCAGCCCCCAGCCACTAGCAAGCACCATTTCACTCTCTGCCTCTGCATTTTGCTCTTTAGAATCCATGCGTGAGGTCACAAGTATTTGCCTTTCTATGTCCAGCTTATGTCACTTTGCATAATGTCCCCCAGATTTATCCATGTTGTTGCAAATGGCAGGATTTCTTTTTTGTTAATAAATACTATTTCATGGTGTATACAGCACATTTTCTGTATCCATTCATCTGCTTACAGACACTTAGGTCGTCTCCATATCTTGTCTGCAGAAGGGCTGAGGCCACGCCATGGACTGCTTCAGGGTGCACAGCTGGGACTGAGGTTGACAGGCCTGTTACCTGAGGCCCAAGCATCTGTCACTCCCGGGCCCCTTGGTGGATGGTGCTGGGAGCAAGTCTTTGATCAAACGGGACTATAGCCACGTTCATAGGAGATGTGGCTTGCTCCTGGGTCTGTAGCCCAGACCAGGGTCTGCAAGCCTGCTGTCTGGGTGCCACCAGTGCTCTTAAATGACCCTCCTTTGTCTTGGTCTCCACTGTGGTTCCACAGCCTCCTGCCTGCACCTCGAAGCTCCCACAAAAGCACTTTTCCACGGACGGCTGCCAGAGTATTGCTGCTGCGGGAGAATGTGAGCATGACATTTCCTCTTGGCATCTTCCTAATGTCCTACTGGAGCGGTTTTTTAGAAACATACTAAATAGAGCAAAACATAATCTCTTGAGCGTTTTGCAATTTTTAACCTGTAGGAAAAACAATTTAGCATTGAGATACTATAATGCACCACATTCACAAATGTTTTAGTACATGCATATTTTTAATTAATTTAACAAAGTAGTAACAAGAGAAAAATTGTAGATTTATGCTAAAATCCCTTCATGCTTCTGTCCATACCACCTAGTCACAAATTATAACAAGTTTTAAGAAATTAGACTAAATAGGTTGGCAAATGGATAGAGTCTCTTCAAATAATAGAGACAAAGTATTAAAAGAAAATTGCATTTTTTTAAAACTTCTGTCCATAATGAACAAACCTACAGCCAAGGAAAAAGTCATGGTATTTATTTCATTGTTACTCACCTATGTCTTTATGGAATATTCACACATTTTACTTATTTGGCTAGACAGTGAATCATATTTGAAAACAAATAAAAATAAATTAAGAAAAGATGCTTCAAAATTATTGTGTAATTGAATACTCATATTGCTGTTGTAATTTCTTGGTCAAAATTATAAAATCGCAAACAAGGCATGCCAATGAGGGCCATTTTTACCTGACCATCTGAGAGAAATGGAGACTCAGCTCCGGCCGCACTAAAGACTCTGAAACTGTGGTTGCCACGCCAGAGCAGCGCCCACCGGAACAGTTCTGTCTGTCGTCTCAGGCAGGGAACAATTTCCATTTCATAACTCATTCCCCAGATGTATGATCATACCTCGCATGCACAGAAAACAGAACAATAAGCCCTTAAATATGCTCCTGGTCTGTTTTTCACAAGGACAAGTTTACAGAATGGCAAGCCTGCTTAAAGAATTATTCCCTTGCTTTCTCTACTTGTTTTCAAATTATCAATTTTCCATATAATTAAAATGTGTGAAAATGTTCCTTACATGGTCACTTGATGTGGAAATTGTGTTTAGATCGTGAGCTTTCACAAGCTTAAACTTTGTGTGCGCGTGTGTGTGTGTGTTTTCTCCATAAGCAATTTTTCCTGGTGGGCAATTTGATAGAAGACTTTTTGTCTATTGCTGGTATATTATACCTGTGTGTCCAAAGAAATTTAAAAAAAATTGCCACCCTGTAATCCCTTAAGTTAATGTTATAAAGTGAGTACCTTTATCACAGTCCCGTAGGGAGACTGTGGACTCCTGGATAATGTAGACATTCTGGAACTCCGGTCAATGCATTCCTGGGAAAAATGCATGTGAAAGAATCCAGGTTCACACGGAGGGTTCTGAGAGCGGTATCCATCGAGACCAGCAGAAACCATACCTTCCAAGGAAGAATTATTGTCTAGATTAATTAAAAAAAAATACTTTCTTTTAAGAAACCTGTGTTGTAACATTGACCAATAAAACAACAAATCTAAGAAAAGGTCATCTAACTTAATACGCTATATACACTTTGGAAGACTTCGAATGTACTCAGGAATGAACCGTGTTGCACAACTGCTCGGTTTCCACGTAGGCAGTGTGCAACAGACTGCTGCCCCCTTGAGCTGTGCGGCACCTTGATACTGAACGAACTTCACTTTCAGGAAGTAATTTGCAAGGAAATAGTTTCCTCTCAAACATTGTGCTTTAGGTATTGAAATGTTTTCAGAATGTGTCTACTCTTCCATGGTATGTTCGTACTATTACATTTTAAAGTCCCAATGCCACATTTCAGTAAAGCTGTGCTATCACTTACACTAATTATTAATGAGTAGTGTAAGTATAAGGGGTGCTCCCCCCCCAAAACTGGAATTGTCTTCTGGAGGGCAGGCCCCTTGTAGTACAGGCTTCCCCTGCTAGGTGAGAGTTCTAGGAACCCACCTGTATCAGCGGACCAGCTGCTGGTGCTGTGAGAGGCTGTGTTCAGTTTCAGTGAATTTTTTTTGAAGACTCTTTCAACGCTTTTGCCCATTTCATGATGGGTGGTTTACAAGTGCATCTACCCACACCACGCTGTGTTCAGCAGTTTTTGACCAAAAATGGCATGACCCCTGTGCCCCGCCCTCCCTATTCACCAGATTTCACCCAAATAAAACTTTTTTTTTGTTTCCCCAAATGAAAAAGTCCTCAAAGGGAAACATTTTGCTGATGTGGAAGAGGTGAAACAATAAATGACAGAAGCACTAAAAGGCATCAAAATCAATGAGTTCAAAACTGTTTTGAGTAGTAGAAAAAAGTCTCGATAGGTGTATTGCATCAAATGGAGAGTAGTTTGAAGATGACTGAAGTTTAAACATATACGCATGAATACGCACTTTTTTATAAATAAATTTTGGTTTTTGGAGGGTTGCTGCTCATATCCGTTTTTATTAACAGCTCAATGAATTAAAAGAACTCTGAATTGGAGCTCATTGGTGAATATTTGTGTTTACTTACTACCCCTTCCCTTTGGTGATAGTATCTAAAATATCCTTTGTGAATCCTTACTTCCCTTAGTCCATATGACCTTGCCTCTAGACGCAAGGGTAAGCATATGGTCCAGGACTGTCTATTAGAACATCTAGACTACAGTGATGAGTTCGTACTGGACATGTGATTGGATCACATCGATTAGAGTAACCCCAGGATTACTGGCAGCCTTCTGCCTGCACCAAGAGAGATCCTACTTTCAAAGGAAGCAGCGGTTCTCTAAGAGCATTCTTTGGACCAGCAGTATCATAATCAAATAGATACTTGTGAGACATGCAAACCCTGAGGCTCTGCTCTAGACAGATTGAAACAAAAGCAATCCACTTGTGCTGATCACATTTTTTCCTACATGATTTTATTCTCTAGCTTCTCTATGACTTCATGTAATTACCTGTTTTCCGTGTGTTTGAGTTTGGTCCTTTTTCAAGAACTAATTCAAACGTTTTCTCTTCCATTAAGCCATTCTTATTTTTTAAATTATCTTCTTTGAATTTTATTTTCACTTTATTTGTGCCACTTACGAGCATTTAAAATGACTCAGATTGTGTTATCGTTATTTACGTGCGTATCTCATTTACTCCATTAACTTAAAATCACGGAAGGGACACAAGACAAGCTTACCCACAATTGTAACTCCAGACATAGGTGTTGATGAATGGATATCCAGATATGCAGAGTTTAAAAGAAATTAAGGTAGATGGATGGATTGGAAGGGCTGGAAATAATTCTTTTAGGCACAAACTAATTCTAAATCCTTTTAAAAATACATCAGTGCTCCTTTCTAATGCTCTTTACAGATTAAAAATTCATGAGACTAGTTAATGCATTTATCTTCTGAAAGACATTTTATATTCTAGATTATCAGATAATGGACTTTAACTTGCTACCCATTTCACATGAATGGTGACTATACCCCTGGCCTTCCACAAGCTGAAACTGAAAAAACTTTGGACAAAAACAGAGATTGATTCTAGGAATAAGCTGCTTTACCCATGAGCAAGGCACCTAACCCCTATGATGTACCTCAGTTTCCCCCTCAGTATAATGAATGCATTTCTCCCAGACTTAAAAATCACAGTCCTAGACTGTGATTTATATGTGTAATCATGTGGCTAATGAACATGGCAAGTAAATACATATGCTGAAATTTAGAGTACTAAATATATGTGTGTATTAATATATTTGTAAATATATTCAGTGATTTCATGAGTTCCTTACAATTTGGAGATGTCTGGGACTGTGTTAATATTGTAAATGAATTCAACTAATAATTGAATATATATCTCACAGACTTGAAGTAGTTAGGATAGATCAAGTTACATGGAGCGGTTTAGAGAGACTGTTAAGTGCAAAGTCCTTTTATTAACACCCAAACTATTAAAAACAACAGGGATCATGGAATAAAAGGATCTGAAAACCTTTAAAAAGCAAAATATTGTGTGGGTTGTATAGCTAAAATTTGACTCTGTCTAAAATTATTTTAAGAAAAGGATCTAGAACAACTTTCCCTGGACAACATTGGACCAATCATAATATAAATTTGATTTCATATATGTTGGTACAGATTAAGATACAAAAAATATTTGGAAATTAGGTTACATATTACAAATACCAGTGAATATGCATTATGAACCTTGAACAATGATGCTGACAAATTAAACACTGGGGTTTTAAAAACACGAGAAAACTTTAAAGAAATAATATAAGTGAAGACATTGTCAAATCCCATGATGTGAAAATTTAGGAAGAACGGTGAGATATCTAATTTTGACTATTTTCCTGAAAAAAAAAAACATTGGGTTTAGAAAAAGAAAAAATAAAATTTCTGAGATTTTACTTATTTATTTTCAGAGAGAGAAGGGAGGGAGAAAGAACAATGTATGGTTGCCTCTCACATGGCCCTCACGGGGACCTGGCCTGCAACCCAAGCATGTGCCCTGACTGGGAATTGAACTGGGACCCTCTGGTTCCCAGCCCACGCTCAATCCACTGAGCTACACCAGCCGGGCTAGATTCTTGAAGTTCAGAAAGGTTGTGGAACTATTAAAACCAAGATGGTGGACTGCAAGTATAAACTAATGACCCTGCACTTGCAAAGGGATCTGAATTAGTCCTTTCTATCACTCAAATCCAGGCCTATCTTTAAAAAAATAGAGAGAAAACATGACCCAATTTGCTCAATTCCTCAATGTCACACCTGCGTTGAGGACACGAAGCACACGGACTGCAAGTTTCTTCACGATGTTTTGCCACCTCAGCTCAGCCTCCTCTTTCTGCCCTTCCCCGAACTGCAGGCAACAGGCTAATCGCAACAAACCATGTACATTTTCTCAACTTATTTTACTTTCTATGATTTTACATAAACTGCTCCATTTTTTAAAAATGCTTTTCTTTTACAAAACTAGAAAATCCCTACTTGTCCTTGACATGTTTCTGGTGAGGATGACAATGAAATAAAAGGGAGTATCATTATTTTAATAAAGGGTAAAAACAGAATGCTGACAGCCAACGTCTGTTTGAATGGTGATATTGCGATCTTTTCTACTCTGAGACTGGCAAAGACACTGTGTGGGATCTCTAGCCAGTGTAATAAAACAAGAAAAATAAACAAATTCACATCTACTTGTACATAGAAAATTACAGTGAATCTAAAGATAACTTATTGGAATTAATAAGTAAAATTGACAGAGTGAATCAATATAAGACAACAGTATCTCACAATATCTGCCTTTAAAAATCAGAAAATTAAATTTTTAAAAATTTAATTTAAAATCACAAATACCTAGACACTAGGTACCAAATTACTATCTAATAAACAATGTTCCAAATCCTTCATGGAACTTTAAATCACCTTTTTTTAGAAAATTTAAAGAAGAAATTTAAATAAGATGTACAATGGTTATGAATTGGAAGACTCAGTGATGAATGTTGATTATTCCCACATTGTTCAATGGAATGAATGCAATCCAATAATCACAGCAGACTTTGTGTGTGTGTGCATGTGTGTGTGTGTGTAAAAACTGACCAGTTTTTTTGTGTGTTAACTGTGAAAATCCATTAAGCTTTACACATAAGTTTTGTATACTTTTCCACATTTACATTATACTTCAGTATTTTAAAATCTAAAATACATATACTCCTGAGTGAAAAAAAATATTTTATTTCATTCAGTTAATTTTTTTCTAGGAATATCTTTTTTTTCAAACACCCAAGAATAGGGTTTCAACTTTTTATATTTTTATTATAGCAGCTTTTAAATAAGGTGTGGAACACAGCCTTTGTTCCAGCTCTGCTCTGAAATGAGATTAGGTGAGGTATGCTTTTTGGCATTCATGAATGGCAAACAAAAGGAACGTTTAATAGAAATGTGTTCTGCATGCGTCTTCGACCTGTTGAAAGCTCTTAGGATAGATGCTCTCATTTTATATAATATTTCTCCCATTTTTAAACCCGTTCTTCCCATAAATTTTCAAATTTAACAATAACATTTGCAACCTGATGTCCTGGGATAACTTCAGGCAAATGACCAAGAAAATTCCCATTTAAATAAATTAATTATTCAAAACTTAACCCAGATATCAGCTGAGGTTAACTTGCACTGTGAGATTTAGACCACATTGGCTCCGGCCCTCATGGCAAGTGTTACGGAGCATCCAAACACCTCGGAAAGGTTTCCGTCAGTTTTCTGAGCCGTCATGCTTTCACACTGATTTTCTGCTTCCTTCAGCCAGTCTCGTTGGTGTCTTGGGTAGTGACTGTGCTCTTTTAGGTGCTCTGCATTTTTCAGTCCTGGTTCATTGCATGAATTTGCACTTAAGTAATGTGTTCGTGTCATTTATAATTATTAACTGTGATCTCCTGTTAGCATTTGTATTGAACTTTAAAAATTATCTAACTAGGTCTGTTTGTCTCCTCCAAAGGAATACTGGGGCTCAGACTGGGTACGTCAGATAATTAGGTGCCCCGAACAAAGTCAGTACTGCTTACTTTGCTTTTTATCTCCACTTAGCATTGCTAAAGAGGATCAATAATCACATGAAAAATATTTTCTAACTATACACTTTCCTCTTCAAAATACTACATTTCAGTGACCATTTGGTGGACTATAAAGTAAAGCTTAAAAAAATGACAAAAGTGTGAAATGACACAGAATTTTCTTTCATAATAATTTCTCATATTTGAAATAATAAGCAAAAATGTGTTAGGAAATGTCTACATTTATTGAATGTAAAAGTGGCTTTCTAAACAGCCTACATATAAAATAAGACATCATAGTAGAAAACATTATAATAAAGTTTTTAAATAAATGACAATAAAATACTCCTGCCAAAAGCAGTTCAATGTACTGAAACAGCAAAAGAACTCTAATTTTTTTTAATGCATTTATTAGAAAAGAAGAAAAGCTAATGGTAAAGTGCTAAGCATCTACCTAACTAAATATATTACAGAATGGGGAACAAAGTAAAATTTAAAAAGGAAATAATATAACAGTAGAAATTAATAAAACAAATAGAATCAAGATATCAAATCTGTTTCTTAGAACATAACAGAATTGATCAATCTGTCTCATAGTGATTTTTGAAAATCTTATAAATTTGAAACGTATAGAGAAATTTCTTTAAAAAGACAAGTCAAAATAGCCAATATCAGAATATCAGATCTTTAAAAGATATTGTGAGCACGTTGTAAACAACTACACGTGAAATATAAAATAGACAAATCACTAGAAATATGCAACTTAAAAATGGAAATAAAACAGAAAACTTCAAAAGTGCCGTAAATCCCATGTTAACCATTCTTCCATTGGTCTGTCTAACTCTCTTCTTGAAGCTTTTTGGAACTGTTACACATTTCTCAGCCTTACTATTGAGCAAAATATGTGTCTATAAATAGTTTATGCAATTTTAATTTAATGAAAGAAAAAGAAGCATAAAGGCTATGGAAACCCATGAAAAGAATGCAAATGATACCTAGTCAACGAGAGAAATGACATGATGGGATGTGTGTTGCACAAGATTTTTATGGCTATGAATTTACAAACTGTAAAAAGTCGACTGGAAAACTTGCCGCAAATGGCATTGGCTGTAAAACTGTGTGGGTCACCCTCCTGTGATGGTGCCCATCTGGTCCCGAAGCCAACAAGATCTTTAAGAATCCTTTTAAATAATATAAAACCTTTGCAAGACAAATAGGAGTAGTAAATGAAACTCCTTGTAAAGTTGAGTCTCATAACCTGATTTATCTGCATTCAAGTTAAAAATCTCTAAGCTTTGTAGGGTACATAGGCACGTAGAAGACTTGACTTTGTTATGTGTGTGTGTGTGTGTGTGTGTGTGTAGTGATTGGTGTCGCCGTGTGCAGTGGTACAGAAAGAAGAAGGAATAAATTAAAGAGAAAAACAAAACTTTAGAACTAGTCAACCATGTATGGGAAATCTAATTCAGGTAAAATAATAAGTGTGCCTAAATTAAGTTAAAAATAGAATTTGATCTATAATATATTGTTATTGAAAAACAGCTCCATAGTATTATACTTTATAGGTTATGATTATGAATCTATAAAAAATATCTACATATGTAGATATATCAAATTATCTACATATGTATATAAGTTTTATAAGAGCAAGAGAAAAGTTCTGAGCATATGAAAAAGAACAACCTATTTATTCTAGATTAGTCAGAGATGGGAATTGAAAGGGGGACTCACATGGACAGCAATCAAACTATGACAGCTCATGTTTATTTTCTAATGTATTTTTCTCACTTAACACACAAAAAAACCACACATTAAATTAATCATGTCATGTTATATCTTGTTTCTCACATTAAATATAATTTTTAAAAAATAGTCTTTAAAGTTGACTGAACTGAATTTGAGCTGAAGCTTGCCACTTATTATTAGTCATGTCCTTTGGCCTGTAACTAATATCTTTGTGTCTCAATTTCTTAATCGTTACATTGTGTTCATCCCAGTCAATGAACAGAGGAGGAACAGCCATACTATATGACAGAGGAGTTAAGAGATATGGTATGTGAAAGTCATATAAAATACAGTGTGGCGCCCAGGAATCCATCAGTAACCTGATAGCAAACTTTATTCTCTTTGCAGAAAGGAGAAAACTCTGGAAGGTCATGTACTCAGTTGGGTCTTGGAAGCAACCACCATTGTAATTCTCAGACCATATTGTGATTAATTTAAGAAATTTAATCAAAAAGGTGGCAGCCCATCTTATCTCATTCATTGCAGATAAACCGAGTGACATAACTTGTCATTGCAGCCAGGTAAGTTAAACAAAGAAGGCTGCCCCAGACTCAACCCTGTGGCTGCCCATCGCTGGAAATTTCGTCTTCAGATTCAATATGTGTATTTGAGTCTGAATGAAGAAAGAAGGTGTGAAGTGATCAAATCTCATGAAATGGACTTCTGAGAGCTTAGCCTTTCTCAAGAAGAATTGTGCACCAATTTTGGTACCTATTGGCCAAATAACTCCAGCCAACTAGATAACTCCAGGGCAGAAGGAGGGGTGGGAGGGAGCTAACTGTGTATTTAGGGGAAATCTTTCTCAAGAAACCCAGAGTCGGGAGAAGGATGTTCTCTTTTACACTATCCAGTAGTTTTTAAGCATGGAGGTAGAAAAACTCCTTTTTTAAAAAAAAATCAATTTCTAGGCAACTTTAATACATGAAACTACTTTACTTAAATGAGTGGCTGAGGAGTAGAGGAAAGATGAAATGCACTCTGGACCACAAATCTCGTTAGTCAATGATAATTAATCAATCATCGTTTCTACTTCCGTTCTCTTACAATCATGTTTACACTAAAAGAAAAAGTAAACAGTGCCTGTAAAATGCAAATACATGCTTTTAATTATTAAACCTATTCAATATATTTGACTTCTTTCTTATTTGCTTAATATATATTAATCTTATTCTGGAAACTGCTGTGAAAGTGTATTCCAATGAAAGTTAACAGACAACACTCTGGTTATTTTTATTACCTCACTTATTCCCCTGTAATATTGACTTTCCAGGCAGAGATTCTGTCATTTATTTTGATGTAATATAACCCATCGTAGAAACTGGGCTATTGGGTGCATATGGTTACAATCGTATGCATATGTGGAAAACTCATTTTACCTTCAATCCGTACAGCTAAGAATCATTCATTTACTTAAAAGAAAGGTTTTCAGGGAAAAAGAATATAGTATTACTGAAGGAAAATTTATAGTAAATTTCTAAAAGGGGCTGTTAAAAAAGAAATTTTCTATTTACTTTAATAGGTTGTAGATATGTAAAATTTACCTATGAAATTATTTAAACTCATGCTTGGGATTCTATGATGTATATTTTAATGTCACTTCAGTTTCAAATTCACCCTGAGAAAGCACCCTAGAAGCACCCTTTATGTCTGCAAAGCCATAAAAAATGAATTATCTAGAAATAACTATTTCTGGAGATACCTGATCTCAACATTAAAAAGTCAATGCTTAACAGGTTATTGGAATCTTTTTCCAATTTTTTTTTAGAATTACTACATTAGCTATTTAGTTTTAAAAATCCCTCTGTAGTTGATCATTGGCATGTAGTGACTGTTTCAATCAGCATTTATTGTATGTAAAACCATGCATGCACATGAGTATATGAATATGTATTTTATTTATATATCAAATTTGTGTTAACATAAATATACATGTCACTGGAAAAAAATACATATATGCATATACACGTGGAGGGACCCCACGAAAAATGGAGGTGTCTTCTGGAGGGTGGGCCCCTTGTAGCACAGCCTTCCTGCGCTAGGTGAGTGTTTAGGAACACATCTGTATCAACATATCAGTTGGTGGTGTTGTGAACGGCTTCAGTGAATTTTTTTTGAAGACTCTTTCAACATGTTACCCATCTCATGACGGGTGATTTACGAGTGCACCTGCCCACACCATGCTGAGGGTTCAGCAGTTTTTGACCAAAAATGACCCTATGCCCCCCCTCCCTATTCACCCCATCTCACCCAGAATGACTATTTTGTTTCCCCTGATGAAGAAAGTCCTCAAAGGGAAATGTTTTGCTGATGTGGAAGAGGTGAAACAAAAAACCTGAGCAGCACTAAAAGGCATCCATATCAAAGAGTTCAAAAACTGTTCGGGGCAGTGGAAAAAAACGTGTCAATGGGTGCATTGTATCAAATGGAGAGTACTTTGAAGGTTTAAACACGTAAGAATAGAATAAATACACACTTTTGATATATAAATTCTGGTTTGGGGGGATCTTCCTTCATATACTTGTTTCTCCTTTTGAGTTTTCTAAATTATATTTCACTGTTGAAGAAAAATTATGACACTATTTGATGTGGCTCTAAATGTTTGCAGAAGAATAACCTGAGAACATGATAAATGGTGCAGGTAACAGAAGTTTAAAGGAGGCCAGGGATTCTACACTTCATGGAAACTGGTAAATATGTTATGGATCACGAAAGCCAAGTTTCTCTCTGTCACAGACAGGTATTCAAAATAAAGAAAGGTGAGAGACCAGAATTAACCTGTGGTGTTGTACTGAAATCAGAAATATTAAGATAGAATATGATTTTTTATAATCACATCTTAACAGTGATCAAGTCTAATGCTCAGATATCCACTTACAAATACCATTTTCCAATAAATGAAAATGGCTGCTTCTAGGTCTGAGGCAATGAAAGTACAACATAAACTTGGAACATCAATCATATTATGATTGCAGAAAGTAAGAAAATTCTCAAAAAAGATAGTGCCATGTGAAAGAATTCAGGGGTTAAAATCAAAAAGCTATCAGTGGCCAAATCTGGGACATTTTTAGCCACAAAATAATAGTGCTAAGTAACAGATTAAATCCCATAAACTAAAGTAAATATCCATGAGTTTACATTACTTATTACATTTACTTATTGTAATAAATAAATGGGCCCTGGCTGGTGTAGCTCAGTGGATTGAGCGCGGGCTGCAAACCAAAGGGTCGCTGGTTTGATTCCCAGTCAGGGCACATGCCTGGGTTGCAGGCCAGTTCCCCAGTGGGGGCCAAGTGAGAGGCAACCACACATTGATGTTTCTCTCCCTCTTTTCCTCCCTCCATTCCCTTCTGTCTAAAACTAAATAAATAAAATCTTTAAAAAAAAAGAAAAAGTTTAAAAAATAAAATAAAAAATAAACGCATGATGAGCAGATAAAATGAGAAGGGACAACTTTTTCATATATCACAATTTGAATATACAAAGAAGAACTCTAAAAATACCACATCACTATTTTTCAGACACACTGAAATAATTGTCCTAAGCAAGAATATTAACAATGTATGCTAAAATTAGTTCACCCCATAAGGGGTGAATATCTCCCCATAAGGTACGTACTGTTAATTAAAAGTGGAAAACAGCAGTTTCGGGGGCAGAAATTTGGCAGACACCACCTTATCAAAGTTATCAAGTTTAATATCACTACTAATGAGGCACGTTGTCGTCAGATACCCGGCATGTATGACGCACTGAAAAAGGTGCAGCTACTTTCTGTGTTACTCTTGCCAAAACATGTGTCAATCAGATTTAAGAAGAAGTGTAAACTAAATACAACGAGTCTGTATATTACTTATTAGGACGGTAAAAAATGAGTCAGCGGAACCACTGGCAAATTTGAATAAAGTATCTAGGTTAGTATTGTATCAATATTAATTCCTTATTTTTTATCATTGTACTATGGTTATGCAATTTTTAGCACGTGGGGAAGCTGGGAAAGAATTTTCAGGAAATCTTTGTACTATATTTGCAAATTTTCATAAGTCTGAAATTATTTCTGTATAAAAAAAATTTTAAAAGCAAAAATAAATCAATTCACTGGCATGACTTCCGTCTCTTGGTTGGAACCTGATCACTCACCAGCTATGGTTTAAAATGTGTTGGTGTAAAGATACTAAAATATTTGGAATTTTATATAAAGAAAACAGAATTTACTGCATAAAATAAGTTCAATGTTCTATGCTTTTATTTGGTCCATAGGGTTTTAAGTTAAAATATCTTAAGGAAATTTATTACCACAGTTGCATGATTAATTTTTAAGTTCATACTTAGATTTATCTGTAGCTTATAATTTTAAACTTTGTTACTTCTTCCTGTCTTTTATGTAAACTTTCCATAGTTAAATAAAAATCCAGGACAGATTAGGAAATACTAAAATAGAACAAGCTCTTATCATCATATCCTTTCCAAATAAAGTTATCCCAGTATATGATCTTTACAGGCAAGCCTGATTTGGCAAAGAAACGATATATAAATGTTTGTGTTTCAGACACAGAGTAAATTATAAACAGTGTAGCAATTTCTTATGATTGGCAAAGAACAGAGTATACCTAGGTTTTGAACACTCCATGTAGTTTTATTCACATTTATCCTCTGTTAAGCATTTGATACATGTGAAGGCAATATTGGAATTGAGATACAATACTTACACTTAATGTTTTGTGTAAGGCTAAAAGGAAGATAACATCTTATTTGATGGCTTGAACTGGTTGGAATTTGACGAGTTAGAATGAATAGCTTCGCTTGAAAATCTTTATCTAGACAGTCAAAATTTAGATGGGTAAACTGCCTGATTAATTCCAGATTTCGACTATTTTCATTCCAAATTATCTTCCTGCCAAGATAATTATAAAGCATGGTATAGATTAGTACAAGCTTGGTTTTGGAAAACTTTCTGTTGTTCAGGGTTAAAAATAAGTTCATGATACTTAAACTTCAGTTGTACTTGGTAAAAATGTATCTTTTGTCAGTTTCTAATTGCTAAACATTTGGGGAAATAATCCTTGCAAGGTTTTGTCATTCTCAGCGTTGTCTGTAAGATGAATTCCAGTTGGCTGTATTTCATAGCACCTGCAGCTTTTGGAAATAACTAAAATTTTCAGTTGACATGTCCTAGTTATCAATTTATGTTGCAAGTTAAAGTCTGTACACCTGTGAGGCACACTGCCCTTGTTCAGAAGAATATCTAATGATGAAGGGCAAATAAAGTCAGCCAGTGATTTACATCTCGTCTCAAGAGGGAAAAATATACAAAAGTAATGCTTGAAACTTGACCTCAGCTGTTAAAGAGAAAATGAATTGCAAGAATATGTAGAAGCATGTATCTTAGCTTTTTTTCAATGTTGTTGATGTCTCATTGGGGGTTTGCAATGAGATAAGAATACAGGAAAATATATTTGGGGATTTTGTCAAGTATTAAGTTTATCTGGGTTGAAATACTTTCAGGAAATAACCATTGACTCTATAGTTGGATTGGGGGGAAAAAAAAAAACAAAACATTTTAAAGCTGTAGACATCCCTGACGCTAGATCTTCCTTAAACTAGAGCAAAGGACAGCCAAAGGGGCAATTGTAGGTGCCAAGTTCTGGGCTTTACTGCCTTGTTTCCCTAGTGCAAACCTAGAAACATATAAAAGAAGGTTGCTGAAAAAGAGGGCTGGAAGCACAGATGGCAAAGAAGGGCTGATGTGCACACGGAAAAGGGAACATTTGTCTTCCTAATGTTTCAGGGACAAGACACACCTTGAGAAACAATGAGCAATACTGGTAGAAATATGTCCTTCCAGGGAAGCATGGATTATTTCTGTCTTGATTCCACGCCATAAGGGATTACTTGATTCTTAGAAGGCACTTAGCAAAAATGTCTTTAAGAGAAAGAAGCGTAGTCACATCCTCTGGTGTTTCTTTACCTTTTGGATCTAACTTCAACCATAGTAATTATGACAATATGTTGAGTAGTCATGTAGCATACTACATGTTGAGAGAGAACAGAATTTTGAATGGGACAGATACGGCTTTCAATCAAATTCTATTCACTGCTAGTTTAAGAATTTAGGAAATTTACTGAAATCCATTGAGCTTAAGCAAATTCCTCATCTGTGAATTGATATTAACAAAACCAAAACCACAAACAAGAAGTAGAACACAATATTTAATATAAACTGGAGAGAGTAGATTGAGCAACATGAACCATAAATTCAGAATAGAGAATATAGAATAGAATAATTACAAATTTGGGGTGAAGCATTTGCTGAACTGACCTAAATGAAGAGGTTGTTGTAGAAATACAGCAAATGCAAATTCACTTGTGATTTAGGCAATAGTACTAGGGTTTCCAATTCATGAGAAGGGCAAACTATTATGACCCCAAAATAGTGATGAATATTTAGGAGTTATTTGGGCAATTTTCTAGCACAGAACAAGGTAGATCATGGCTGGTTCTTAGTATTCTATTCCTGGAGCAATGTGGAATGTTAGACATGAAAACTAGTCTGGATAGGGAGTTAAGCAGAATCTCTGTCCTGCTGATTCTCCACAGAGAGTAAGAGAAAGAAAACTGGTAGAAGCAGTTTGGGAGTTCAGTATATCACTGCAGGGACCACAACCTAAAGACTGATGGGTAGAGAGAGACTTAGAGAGCAGTGTGAGTGTCTGGCAGTCATGAGACCAACCGATAGAAGTTGGAGCAAAGCCTTGTCCTCCCACCAAGCAGAGGACAAAGATGGTGGGGGGTGGGCTAAGGCTGTTGATACGGTTTCTTCTTGGGTTGTGTTGGATTCTCTCTGTCAGACACAAGAATGAGAATAAGCTTGTGGTAACAAGAAGAAGAATTGGTCATATTGCATAATTCAAATTTCAGCAGAAACCAGGAAAAAAGCAAATGTCCAAACACATATAGAATGTCTTCTAATTTAGAGTCATGTTTCTAACACATTTGGCAGAAAGTTTTCATAAGAGAGACAAATCTTAAAGACACGCACAATCAGAGAAGAACATTTAGTGTTCAAAGAGGCAAAGAGGTATTTCAAAATATGGCCAGCCTTAAAATGTGACAGATTCATTGAACTGAATTTGACCTTCTTGGCAATTTGTAACAAGAAATAAATACTTTCAAAAAACAGAATTTTTGTTTATCTAAATTAAATGATAAACAATATTCTTCCTGAAGTCAGCATCAATTTTCAATGATGAACAATGTATTCAGATATCTTTATCCAAAGACTTCCCTTCATTCTTCTGAGTACCTATTTTCTCCCTGATGCTCTAAGGAAAATTAATGGAATGAAACTGACTCATTTTGTGAAACGGTTTGGTCCTATTTGGATGAGTGTTTTTGCAATCTCACTTCATTATAACTTTTACGACTTAGATATATATTATCTCATAACTCACAAAAGATATAACTTTTATTTTCTTGATGAATCTTTTCCTTTTTTTGATTATGATTAAAATTATGTTCCAAATTATAAAATTAAAGTTGCATTTATGTATAAAAAGACAATTCTGTGGCAAGCTTAGTCTTCCCATCATCCAGCAACATTTTTTTTTTTTAATATTAACAACTGATGAGTCTCATGTAAAGACTCATTAGCAAACTTAGGCTGAATTCCAAGTTCTTAGCCACTCTCCAAAAGATCCAGTTTATATATAATTACATATGTTTTATAGCACTGTTGTAGGCCTGAAGATACGGGCGGTAACTCCACTCTTCCTTAAGAAGTCTCTGTGACTTGAATTACGTGGAACCCAATATACATAAGGAACATAAAAGTGAACCAAGAATGCAGTTCTGTGACAAGTTGCATGACAAAGAATGATATCCCTAGGGTTCTCACAGCCCATTTTTTTCTGCTCATAGTCCAATCTTCAATGTTAATTTTTAAAAGAAACCTCCTGATGAATTTTAGCCAAAATTTCAAAGGGGACAGGTGAGTAGGAAGGTTCTTCCGATTCCCAACCAAGGCTTGGTCTGTGTGCTTTTCTTTTCAGTTAGTTCATCCGAAAGCTTGCTGTGGTAGGGTATTTTGGATTCCCTTGATGAAAGAGGTACGACCTTAAGTCAAATAACTCCTAAGCATATGAGGTAAGATGTAAATCCAGGCCTGTGGACTCCAATTCCGTAGCCAAAACATATACTAAAGAGCTTAAATAACTAATCCTTTGCAGGAGAGTTAAGTCAATCTGGGTTTGATTCAATAACCAAAAAAGTACCCAAGTGTGGTTCCTTTAGAGAAGAGCTCCTTTTGACGTCAGTGGAAATAGGACTCTGTTGAATTCAGGGTAGGGCTCTAAATGGACATTCCTACTGCCTGATCATATTTCTTTGTAATCTCTTAATATTTATAGATAGAATGCCAAAAAAGTTAAGTGTGTGTTAATCAGTTCCTAAAAGGATTAGATCTTGACTTTAAGTATTAAGCCTTTTCTTATCTTAAACCTTCACTTCTCCTGGAATCCTAATTACTAACCTATCCCTTTGTGCATGCAGATGGTCCTGGGGAGGAAGTTCCTCCTTCCTTGACCAAAGTAATTTATTAGTTTGTTGGCAGATTACACAAGGCTGCTCTCTCTGCTTATCACAGTTCACGTCTCAAATATGCCTGAGGAGTGTGTATTTTGTACTTGTAAGGTCATCGTTTTACCACAAGCTCTAGCCTGTTTGTTTGAACAAGGGCAAGTACATGCTCATAGATCATTCAGTAAACTTATTAGTTAGAGGTTTGGTGGTTAACAAAGACAAACAGGCTATCTACACAGTACCTGAGGAAACAACCTCAAAATTCCTAGCCTGTCTCCACATTCTAACGCCAATACAAATTTTATACAAACTTATTTGTCTTTAGTTTTATATACATGCTGATAGTTGTTTATCTTATTAATGTATCTGCATCACAATAGATTAAATTCATGCAGAATTGTTTGCTAGAAGTTAAAAGATAACTATGACCAACATACCTACTACTCATGAAATGCTTCTAATTTTATCTTAACATTATATATAATATTTTAATGCAAGAGTATAAATTGATGGGTGTCTTAAATCTGTTACCTATTAGAAAAAGTATCTGCTTGTATATGTCCTGAATCAGTTAATATTTCTGAGGTCTTTCACATAATTTTAACATGAGATTTAATATTCAGTCATCATACTTCTCCTTATAAAAATTGAAAAATGGAAAAATGGTGAAAAATTCCTTCTAACAGTTAAATTGATTCTGATCAAAATTCTATTAGTACTTGATGTGTTTCTAAAAGAATCAATTCAGCAACCAGTTGCTGTGTCCACAACTTAAGAGCGTGTGGAGACATGGTATAAGCAAATGAACAAATGATAATGTGTATTGAGGAAAATCTCAAGGTGAAAAATACTAATTCCTCTTTTGCTTTGACTTTTTTTCCCCAAATGCAAAAATTGCAATTCACTATTGCCAGAGCTCATTAAAGAGTGGCAAGTCATTAGTAGCCAGGGACTGAGGTAGTGAAACCGGAAAAGCTGGCGTTCCTGCTTCCTGCCACTGACCAGACCCAATAAGCAGAGACAGGGGTCGAGTCTTTACGGCAGGTCGGTAGCCTAACAGACTGTCTTAAATTCCATTTGAAAATGGCCCTTTTTATAAAGAAAACAAAGTGTAGGTAAGGGGGTTGGAATTCAGGGAAAAGGTGATTGGATTAAAAACTGCAGCATCCTCCCCTGGGTGGTGGTCATCTCACTCTGGAGCACAACGGCTTTGATATCATCTTGATTGCTTGCCTTCCTCCTGAGGCCAAAGGTGGGACTGTTGATGGTCTCCTGGAGTCAGGCTGGGTCACACCTTCAGTTCCTGGAACAATAGCTTTTACATGCATTGAGTACTAAGCTTTTTAGCTATGACCTGAAACTAAAATTTTCCAACTTTGGAGGCCACCATCAATAGTAGAAGGAATTCCTTTCCCCTTTGGTTGAATAATTTACCTACTTTCCAAAGACCATTTGGTCTACAAGGCGCTCAGGAGACTAACTTAGTGGCAAGAGTAAAAGGGTTTTTATGATTTTGCCTTGGGACTCTTTATCTTGAGTATCCTCCCAAGATCATGTCACCTGCTCTTCCTTTTGTCAAGTCCTATTTTTACGTATTAAAAACAAGGTTTTTTTTTTTTTTTTTGTAGTTTAGTATCTTAAAATGATTTCAATTCATTACCATGAGAAATGCTATTTATTTTGTTAATTTTTAAATTGTATTTATAATATCAAAGCATTTGGATTTCTTGATTCTTTTCTTCTTGTGTTTTATACCTTAAAGTCTTCTACTTGGAAAGTTTATATTTTTTCATTTTTACAACTTTATTTTATTATATTTATTCTACATTGTTATTTATTCAATTACCTCTTGTTCACTACTTTATTACCTTTCTTTATAATTTTATTTTCATCAAAATATCCCTTTAGTGTACTTAACTTTCTGTTTTAATTTCTCAATTTTTTATTTTATTTCATTTTGTTGCCTCTTTTTCTAATGGCTTCAATAGGGTAGTAACGGAAGAAAGAGTACAGAACAGTAGAACATTGTTTATTCATTGAGAAAAATAATATTATATGACCACAAGGTGTTAGGCACAGTATTCTGGAGAAATAATAAGTAAAGCATCATTTACTCAAGCCTTTGAATTTCTATCATCATCTCAATATCGTGGATTGGATGCAGTTTCTCCCAGCCACTTCTCTGAGACTGAGAGCTTCCATAACACCAATGAGAAACTGATCTCCTTGCCCACGTGCTGGCGATGCACACAGAGCTCCAGGAAGTGCACTCCCCTGATTCTCCCGCAACAAGAGCACCCATCAGGGATGCTCATGAGCATGCATTGGCCAGTTTATGTTGCATTCTTTTCATGAGGACCCCCGGGACAAATCTCTCACAGCGGGTGGTCCAAGCTGGCATTTGCTGTTCTTCTGAGTAACTTATTGTATGTGCATTGTGAATGACAAAAACTGACCATACTTCCCTTTTTGCCCGGACTGTTGAAAGCAGATTTGTGCCTCACTTCTTGTAATTTGTAACAGGAATTTATAGGATAAACTTGATGATAAACTTGATTCCTTGTAACAGGAATTTATAGGATAAACTTGATGTAATTTTGTAACAGGAATTTATAGGATAAACTTGATGTAACAGGAATTTATAGGATAAACTTTATAGGATAAAATGTACCCATGGCTGCATCCTTCTTATTTCCTTTTAATCCTTAAATTCGATTTGCCCTTATTTCTTTAGTGATTAGTATCCTTTATGTTATTTTCCGTCTCCTATGCATCTTGAAAGATGCTTTAAAATAATTTTAAGAGTGAGGAAGGGGCCTCATTTTATTTTTTCATACTATAAAAATTTTTAACAGATTGTGTATTTTTGAGCATAAACTATGCTTCGTCTGCCTCTACTGACATGAAAAGTACACCACCTGATACAAAAAAAGGTGTGAATTTTATTTTAATAGATTCCAGAGCAGTTCTGTGTTTCTATAGTCATACAGAAACTAAGTGTTTAGGATTCATGTGTGTCTTCATTTCTATCTTTAAAAAATGATGCAAGGAACATTGCTTCTAACATTCATCCACATGGGCTGGTGTACTCAGGGTACTAATTTAAAACAGCTTCTGGTTCCTATTTTTGTACCTCTTCTGATTCAAGATCCACTAATCCAAGGCATTTTACCCCAAAGCATTGTTTTTCACAACTCAATTGACATTCACAAACTTTTTGACAATTTACGATTGTGAGATTTGCCTACAGCTTTTTCTGTTACCTTGGAAAGCAATATTAAGTATTTTTCCTACAACTAAACATTTCTTAGGGGTATGTGTAGTGCGGAGCAGACTGCTGTGAAGTTATAGGGAGAGACAAGAAGAGGGAAGTTTTCAGGGAAATCTGCATCAAACCATTTGAATTTGAACTATTCAAGTTCATTTCTGCTGAATTGAATGGAGTACAATTATATCTCTATTATCTAGCATATCTCTAAATGTGGGGCTGTATCTGGGGGAAGATTAGATTAGAACTGAAAAGCCAATTTCTTCAGGGAAATGCCTGGAGCATAACCTCCTGCTGTTCCTTCACCCTGAGGGTGCAGGGAGATTATTCCCAAATGTTCAGCACAAGGAGAAGATTCCTCCCCTCTTCCTGTGAGCTCAGTGACACAGAGACTTCCACTGAATGCATAACCCCCAACACCTGAGAACCCCAGAGAATGAGCAGATTAATGCTTCTCTTCCTCCTAAGGAGAGTTAAGCGTGTATCTGGATTCTTTAAAATACATTTTAAATTAAATTTAAATGCATCCGTGTTCACAACAGTATGGAGAGCTGTGTAAGTTTTTTTCTGGAAGATCTCAGAACGTCATGTGGAGGGACGCAGAAGGTAAATTTACAAAGCTTTTAAACATAAGAAATTGTGTTCTGGATTTCAATTCACATCAGTTGGAATTTAGTCACCATAAATTATTTCATCCTAAAATCATTTTTTTTTCAGCAATAAAATTGACATACTGAGTTGAAACCAAATATTTCACTGGAATAAAATTAAGTGGTTGAAAAGGTAATATTACCACTTTAGCTACACGAATTAATTACTTTCCACAATACAGTCTGCTGAGTCATATTTGGCCTTTAATACAAATTTTCTATAAAATTATTAACTTCATCCCATCATATAAAGATAGCTTGGGTAATATCTTTGGGATACTTGCATTGTTTATGCCAATGTAAGACAGCTATTTTCCTTTCCTCTCTGTCATTCTCATACACACTGAAGACCAAACTCTAGAGCTGTACGTGGCAGGTCCTGCCTAGAGCCCCATAACCCCTTCCCCTCCCACACTGACGGTCCCATCCCGGCGGTTTGCAGTCAGGCTAGCTGGGCTGCTCCTTTAAATTGCGCATGTCAAATACCAAAGCAGCAAAACGCCTTGACCACTCTTGTTACCTGGATTTCCATTCATAACGTCTCTCTCTTGTCATACAATATACGTGAGGGGGGACCCAAAAAATGGAATTTATTTATTAAAAATTGTGGATTTATTCTTACACGTTTAAACTTCAGTCGCCATTAAAGCACTCTCCATTTGATGTAATACGCCTGTCCAGACTTTTTCCCCACTGCTCAAAACAGTTTTTGAACTCATCAATATAGATGCCTTTTCGTGCTTCCACGTGCTTTGTTTCACCTCTTCCATGTGGGCAAAACGTTTCCCTTTGAGGACTTTTTCACCTAGGGAAACAAAAAATTTGCTACAGGAGAGATTGGGTGAATAGGGAGGGTGGGGTATGGGGGTCATGCAGCTTTTGGTCAAAACTGCTGAACGCTCAGTGCAGTGTGGGCAGGTGTGCTCATAAATCACCCACCATGAAATGGGCAAACACACTGAAAAGGTCTTCAAAAAAAAAAAAAACTCACTGAAGCTGAATTCAGCCTCTCACAACACCAGCTGATACATGTATATAGTTGGGTTCCTAGAACACTCACCCAGTGGGGAAAGCCTGTACTACAAGGGGCCTTCCCTCCAGGAAATAATTCTGGTTTTTTGAGGTGCCCCCTCATATATGCATGTTTTTATTCTTTCCATTTTTCTTTCTTCCGTCTCAATGTTTCAAGATTTCATTTTTCAGCATTTCCTTTCTGTTTATATAACTTCTTTTAGTAATTGTTTCTGAACTGCAAATAATAAACATTCTTAGTTTTTCTGCATCCAAAATAACCTTGATTATTTCCTGATTTCCCAAAGATTATTTCCCCAGGATGTAGGATTTGAAATTGAGGTATTTATTTGTTTTAACACTTGAAAAATGGTGAACCGCTTCTTTCTGTTTTCAGTGGTTTCCAATGAGAAAGACCACAGTCATTCAAATCGTTCTTCCTTTATAGGTAAGGTGGCTTTTCTCTTTCATTGCTTCAAGCTTTTCTTTTTCTCCAGAAGTTCAAATATGATGTTTCTTGATGTGGACTTGTTTGGGTTTATCCTGTTCGGAATTCCCTCAGCTTTTAAAACATGTATGTTTATGCCTTTTGGCAAATTTGGAAAGTCTTCTACCACTGTCACTTTGAATACTTTTTCCACCACTTCTTTCTCCTCTTCTCTGGAAATCCAATAACACAAATCTGAGATCTTTTGTTATAGTTTCACAGACCAATTGTTATATTTTCTTCTCTCTGTTTTTCAGATTGGGTTATTTCTAATATTCTGTTTTCAAGTTCACTGATCCTTTTCTTTGTCTTTTTTTTTTTAAGATTTATCTATTTATTTTTAGAGAGAGGGGAAGGGAGGGAGAAAGAGAGGGAGAGAAACAGCAATGTATGGTTACCTCTCATGTGGCCCTCACTGGGGAGCTGGCCTGCAACCCAGGCATGTGCCCTGACTGGGAATCGAACTGGGACCCTCTGGTTCCCAGCCCGCGCTCAATCCACTGACCTACACCAGCCAGGGCTCTTTTCTTTGTCTTTTGCATTCCACTTCAAGTTCATTCATGGTGGGTTTTATTAATTATTATTATTATTTTTAATTGCATATTTTGTTTCTAAAATTTCCATCTCGTTTCCCTTTACCTTCCATTTTTGCTTAGAATTTTTATTATTTTATTTGTGTCTATAATTGCTATTGCTGCATATTAATGTAATTACTTTGATATCTTTATCAGGCTATCTGGGTGTTGGCTTCCAATGAGTGTCTTTTATCATTCTATTTGAGAACTTCTTGGTTCTTAATAAGATGGGTGATTTTAAATTAAATCAGACACTTAAGGTATTATTTTATGAGTCTCTGCATCTTATTTAGCCTTCTATTTTAAATGACTTCCTTTGATACCACTCTACCAGTGGGAATGAGTGATGCTGCCTTTTTGCTAGGTTAGAAGTTTTGATTCCTCAATAGGTCTTCATTGACACCTGAGCTACTGAGGGGCTGCCTCCTTCTTACTAGTGGGTGTAAGGAACGATCCTCGCTTCCAGCTAGGCCTCCACTGATACCTCTTAGGTTTGATGCAGAAGCAGCTCCTCATGGCTGCTTCCTGCCCTCCATCTGCTGGTGGCTTTCACCAGTACGGCAGCCTCACTGCTGTGGGTTGCAATGAGAGCCTCCCCGACACACCCCCAGCAGGAGGATGGTAGGGTACTCCATTACTGCCAGATGAGAGGGAAAGTAAACTTTTCAGGTGTATTTTAAAGTTTATTTCATATAGAGTTGCATATTTCTTACTTAGTTTATCCTAAATTTTTAATCTTGTGTCTTGCTAATATGAATGGAGTTTTGCTTACCATTACATCATCAAACTGGTTATTTTCTTGTGTGCATAAAGACTATTTATATGTGTATATTACATTTATATCCTGCTACTTCATTGGAGGTTGTGGGCATTTGCTTTATTTTTTATATTAGTGGAAATGTCTCCACTGAGTCTACATTAAGTAAGGAACTGACTTTAGGACTAAAATGTATGCATTATATCATGTTAAGAAAGTCTCTGGAAACTTCTATTTTCTTGAGTCTTTTTAAAAATCAGGAAAAAGTATTGAATTTCTCAGAGCTTTTTTAACTACCTAAAGAGATGTTTTAGTATACTTCATTATGTAGATTTACTAATATTGAGCTGACCTTGAAATTCTAGAGTAGACTCAACTTTGTCATAGTGTATGCTTTTCTTAATGTGATCTTGAATTCTGTTTGCAAATACTGTATTTAGTGTTTTGTATCAGTATTAATAAGTTATATTGGTTAGCAGTATGCATTTGTTAGATTTAGGTATCAATGATATATATGTTATACAAATAAATAGAAAGTGTACATTCATTTTGAAATTGAAGATAGTTCTTTAGGGGAATCTGGCCAAAGAAAAATGATCTAGAGATACCACCAATATGTGTGGCTGTTGCAATAAAATCCCCACATCCACATTTGCTTATTCTACTACATGGCCATGAAGACCGCTTGCTGAAATGCCTTGCCCTACTCCAAACAAATCTTCCAATTAACGTTTGAATGGATGCACAGGGATCAATGCAAGCACATAAAAGACAGATACCGTTGTCAATAAACAGGAAAAAAAGAGGATATTAGAGAAAATAGAAACAATCCTAAGAGCAAAATAAAATTACAAACAAAATTATTGTTAACACTTAGGAAAATAAGGACATTTTTAAATTGAGTGATAAAAATATCAGGATGCAATAAAAAAATTCAGAGAACAAAGAAAAATAAATTCTAAAACCTAGAATTGTTAAAAGATTAAATCAAAGAATTATTCAGAAAGTAGATAATATGATAAAGAAATTTAAAATAGAAGAGAAAATATAATAAAATTAAAGATGCAGTACAGGACATGCAAAATTGAACCAGTAGGAAAATTCAGACATAAGAAAAAGGAAAAAGAAAAAAAAAAATAGAAAATTACCAAAGAAATAGTCAAGGCTATTTTTTAAAACTGAGACTATCCATTCCTAAATTTAAAAGGCCCACTAAATACTTAGAATAATACATTTTAAAAAATAGCTACACCAAGGCAAATCATCGGAAGTTAAAAAAAAAATCAAGGAGAAAGAACAGATCCCAAAGGCTTCTGGAAAGGAGAAAATAATTAACATAGAAAAGATTACATTGAGGATGATGTTAAGTTTCTTCTCAATCACAACACTAGATGGCAAGCATCAATGAAGAAACTTCATCAACATTCTACAGAAAAACAATCTCCAATCCCAGTCACAATATTCCACCAAGCTATTATTTCTAAGCATAGATCAAGGTTACACATCAATTTAGCAAAACTCCTCTCCCTTTCACTGTTTCAAAGAAAGCTAATAGGAGATATGCTCCCAAGAGAAATGCAGCAAGAAAAGAGAAGTCGTGGCTTTCAGGAAACAGGAGATCTAGTACCATTGGAGGGAGACGGTGATTTATGGACGCGGCGCTCCGAGATGAGAGCTGTGCATGTGTTCAGAGGAAGCCAGCGCAGACCAGAAGAGCAGACAGAACTCACAAGTGATCTCGAGCAAAAAATGCAAACTAATAATGGCCTGCTGTAGAACTCAATTTTATACCTGGGATGAAGAGCTTGTTGCAAATTAGTGATAGGTATAGGAAAAAACGAAGAGAGAGAATGTTGTTTACTCCAGAGAAAACAAAAAGTTATGTAAAAGTTAGGAAAACCTGTTACAAGACTTAATTTTAAATACAATAACAGTTTCTAAAATATGAAGAATAAATATAGAATAAAATCGTTACAGGACAATATTGAAAGAATTGGTATTGGGTTATGGGGCTAAGGAAGAAATAAAGTGAAATGAGTTAAATGTACAATTTTTATAGGAATTTTAAAGGAATTTAATAGATACTGTGTAAAGTGAACACTCACAACATAACAACTTTAATATGTCAAAGAAATAATTAAAATAATATAATGGACTTCAGAGTGGCTGAAATCAGGACATGCAGGGACAATGAAAGAGCTTACCATTGTTCATCTATGATTTATTGGATTATGTAAATATTGAAACTGAGCACATGTTACTTAGATAAAAATAAAATTTCAATTTTAAAATAATACACAAGAGAAAAATACATGCATTTTCAGGTTTAAAAAAGAGAAGATAAAATTAGAAACTAAAAGGGAAAATGGCAAATACGCATTTAAAAATTATAGTCTGTTGATCATCGTATTCTTTTTAAAACAACAAAATAGTTTGATTATTGGTCTAGATAAATGTCTTGCTTTAGTGCTTTCAATTGTTCACTTTTGTTTCTATGGCTAATCTAATTTGGATTGGGATTCTGCAAGTTCGCGTGCAGGTCTGCACCCCACTGGGAAGGTTGTAGGGAGAGGAGAGGAGGTGCATCGTATGAAGGAGCATCCCCATGTCTGTTTGGGTGTCTGTAACTGTGTCACTGTGGTTTTGGTGGCTGTCGGGTAGGGTGGAGGGAGGGCTAAGTCAGAGCTGGAATAAAGGATAGCCGAAATCCTTTCTTCTAGTTCTTTTCAGAAAAAAAATATGCATAGGCACACATGAATTCATTTATATACAATTATATATAAATTATAAATATATAAATAAATTCTATGTATAATAACTGCTTAATTATACAAATATGTACATGCATATTGTGTACATTGGCCTTTCCCTACTGCCAATCTGCTTACTATTCATTCCTATTCTTTTCCCTTCACATCTCTCACCCAACCCCAATCCATGAAATTTCTATTAACAATTATATACTATTTCTATGTTCCTGTATACACATGCAACATTGTACAGCAGATACATATGAATATATATAGCCTTACACCTATATACATATACACATAGAAGGGAGGATTTGTCATTAATCTGTAGATTCTTACTGTAATACATTTCTTTAATTTCTTTCCCCACTTATTAAATCATGGAACTCCTAAATCAGATAAATTATTCTTTTAGTAGCTGAATAACATGTCACTAAACAGATAAGCTATTTTTATAGTAACCATTTTCCTAGTGATGGTAATTTATTTATTTTACTATTTTGTTTCTAAAGACGAGACTAAAACAAAACAGCAACCTCTTTTTAAACAACTTAATTAACTATGTTAACTAAACTAAATTGAATAAATTAAATGTTTAATTCAATAATAAACAATATTTTTATTATGTCATTGGCTAAGCTGTTTTTCTCTTTAGTTTGTGGTAGAAAAGCAAATACACCTTTTCTGTGATGGGAAATGAAGCCTTCAGAGCTAAAACAATGGGTTAATAGTATTATGGGGGGATCCAAACAAAGAGAAAAAAAGCGTAACTGCTGAACAACTGCCAAAAAACAGGCCACAGAAAGGAGAAAGGAGATGCGTCTTATGGGCCTCCCATTGAAGCTCTTCTCCAGCTCTGCTCCTATAGAGCAAGAATTTCACTCCCTTTGTCACATAATCTATCCCATGACCATTTCACTCTAAAAATGGCACCACTGAAGCTAAAGCCACTCCCCGTTCCCTTCCCCTTCCCGCCTTTCCACTCCCATCTTGTCTTCTCTTCTCTCCTGTCCTCTCTTCTCCTTTTCACTCCTGTCTTCTCCTCTTTTACTTCCCTCTGTTCTCTTTTATTTCCTCCTTTTAATTTTTCCTCCTCCTCAGAATGTTCCTTTCAGATCCCTTTCTCCATCCCTCTCCCTACAACCTTCGTTTAACCTCGCCCTTTCAGCAAGAGGAGAGGCTATTATCAACTTTCTCCTCACGAACGTTTTAGAGATTAAGATTTGTGTCAAACAGATTCCACATGACACATACTTAATTCATTCCCAGATGTATAAATTGCTGAGCAGCTGTATCTGAATAATGACTTATGTGATGACTAAACCCTTCTCAAATTAAATGTGGATTACATTTCCCTCCTTTCTGCAGGAAAAACAAGCCATTATTTATCTACTGATACAAAATGAAGTTGGTGATTGCTAACGTAGACCCAGGCCAGAAGGAGTCTGAGCAGATCTGTAGTAATAGCAATCATTAGTCCGTACCAGAGATGACCCCAGAAGTGGTGGTGGGCGGAAATAAGAAAAATCTATGACTAAGAGAAAGGATCCAAATAACAAAAAGTCTAGCTTGAAGCGAATAGGGAGAAAGTGATACGAAAGGGAAAGGGGGTAAAGATATCTGGACTGTAACAAACTCAAGGAAATACAGAGATAAAATGCAATCTGCAAGAGCCGAGGAGAACCGACTTTGGAAAGAGTTCTAAGCGGGAAGTTGGGGTTACTCTGTCAAAAACTCTAAGTTAATGAACCAGAGTAGTCAGAGCAACTTGGAGTTCCAAGATAAGATGGCAAATGAATAAATAGTTTTAACTCTAACTTTGGAGGTGTGTCTGCAACCCAGACTGAATAACCTTACATGTTTACATGGCCAGAAGTTGAGAACAATGTAATTTAGGCAGCCTAGGTATGAATACATTTGAAAACCAATACATATGGATTAATTAGAATGTCTTCCAAATCTGTGTTAAATGGGTTCTGCATTCAAAATGCAGAGACCACAACATCTTCATATAGTTTACACCAAGTTTAGTTTGCACCCTTGGCATTTTATGGAAAATGACTGGAATGATATGTTAGAATGTTGATTTGTCTGTTATTTGCATGGTGATAGTGTGAATGAGAGCAGTGGCCCACCTCAGTACCTTTCTGTTGGACACTAGCTCTAATATTTTCAAAAAATGTTGACTGTTATTGCTTTCTAAAAACAGCTATCTTGCCCTGGCTGGTGTAGCTCAGTGGATTGAGCGCGGGTTGGGAACCAAAGGGTCCTGGTTCGATTACCAGTCAGGGCACATGCCTGGGTTGCAGGCCAGGTCCCCAGTGAGGGCCATGTGAGAGGCAACCATACACTGCTGTTTCTCTCCCTCTCTTTCTCCTTCCCTTCCCCTCTCTATGAAAATAAATAAATAAAATCTTAAAAAAATAAAACAAAAATAAAAACAGCTATCTTATTATAACATGAACTTTAATGCAAAAAATTGTAACATTTTTATAAAATTATAAAATTTCAAATTAGAAACATTGGTCAATAGCTAACTAAGAATGGGAATTTATGGCCTGAAGGTGTGTTTCAGAAGGCTGTTTTCTGTGTGGGTAATACTATTGATGGGATCATTTGGCTAATAATGGGCACTTGAAGGGTCCATGCACGAGTCAATAAGACTTCTTAATGCGTTCTCTTAATGGACCATTTACTTTCTATTTTGAGGGTTATCAAGGCTGCATTATTTATTTAGCTACATATTGGATTTAGAAAGTAAGCTCTCAAAGCCTAGCTGTGCATGGTGTTTATTGAGTACCTACTCTTCTAAACTCTTAAATATAATGCACTCGTGACATGGCCCTTCCCTTCTAATAGCATGATTATATACTGTTTTTAATATACTTATTATTTTTCTATTTGATAATATAATTCTTTAGCAGCCATATGGGAACCTCCACGCAGCTAGTTAAATCTGGAAAAACTCTTAAAGGGAGCAATGTGGGTGAGCTTTTCCTCCCTTGAGCCACAGGAGGCTGTAAACTACTTTTCTTTCTGTTAAAACTCATTTCCCTTCCTGGTTCCCACTTTGTCTAACATTTTATTGTAATGTTCCTGGAATCTATTTTGTAGATTTTTTTTTTTTGGCTATAACTGTGCATTGCAGTTTCCATTAATATTGTTTTCTTTTAATGAATTCTATGCTTTTCAGAAAATGATTGTACTTAATCTTTTATGTTGTGCATGCTTTCATATGTAACAGAGTAACAGAAAAATAGAAAGGACACAAAAGGTAAAAGTATCATAGCCTTGAGACTAAATAATGTTTACATTTTTTTTAGTTGTTTTTATAAAACTCTCATTGGGGCCAGAAACTGCTGGAAGAATGTATTTTTCAGTTTTATTGTAGAATGTTATCTCTGGGAGCTACCTGCAATAGCTTCCATCTCTCACCCAATTCCTGCTTATAACCATCTGAATCATACGGACTGTGTGCCCTGGTAGGATGTGCTTGGTTCTTAGCATTTCCTCTAACACTTTTCCCAGTCTTCTGCTCTCCTGCCATCAATCAAACAATTTAACAAACACTCAGTCCCCTTGGCTAAGCTGCAAATGCTGCCCAAGACGGTAAAATTGGAGTAAGTGCTTTAAAGGAGCATGAAGTCTAATTAAGGAGATAAAAATATCTTAAATGAATCATTAAGTAAGAACTAATTACCACCATTATATAACAATATCTGACTTTCGGCGCACTTGCTGTAACTAACTGCTTTGTGCACATCCTCTGGTGTGATGACTCTGAGCCGGGGGCGGCCCTCCCCGCTCTGAGCTGAGGCCTCTCTGTATACACGAGGGAAGCATCTTTTTGCTGAATGTTACAGCGCACGCCCCAGACCGGTTACGTGAGGGGAGATACCAGTGTTGGATACAATAGCCAGGAAAGGCTCTATGGAAGACACAAAATGTGAATTATTATCAAAACATTTCATGAACATTTGCTAATAAATACAGGAGAAAGTAATGAAACATAAATGCATATGTGTATCTACGTGTGCGTTTTAAGGACTGACCTGCAGAAGAGTCGTGTTTGCCATACAGAAATCAAGTTCCTGAGAATGAGGGGCGACATTGGGAAAAGCAGGAGAAGCTGCAGTGACTCCGTATGCCCACACACCAGACAAAGCAAAACACGCCGTGTTCCTTCGGAGACAATGGTCACATGGAACCAAATTGATCGAATGACAAAGTGGAATCCAAGGAAGGTGCTGGAAGGAGCTCCCGGCACACCTGAAGTGTGTGGGACAGGAATACCCTGGGTGTGTAACCAAAACCAGAAGCTGCTGGGCAGAGCTTCGTGAAGTGAGTGATGAGGCTGCTCCATACAGAATGAGCGTGATCGTGGAAGGCCTTACGAAGAAGATGCTTTTGAGCAGCATGTTAAAAAGAGATGCCAAAAATCGCTACGTGGGGAACGTGTGGGCTCAGAGGCGGAGCTTGTGCCTAACGTGTGTGGCCCACGCCCCCCGCCGTCATCACTGGATATGAGAATGAAGACGTGGAATCCATGTCGCGGCCCACCCGTGCTCAAGAACAGGGGGGCTTTTACATTGGCTTTAAAAAACACTTTACAGATGTTCAGTTAAAAATTGTCAAGTTAAAGAACGGTTTAAATACGAGTTGCATTTCCTTCCGACATTTCTACGTTTGGTTTGAGTTGTATCTGGAGCGCTTTCTCCTTTGACATTTTATGGACCGGTTTCAGAAGTCCGCGGTCACCGTGACTTTGGCCCTCCAGACACAGCCTGTGGGCGCGGCGTCCGTCTGGCGCCCCTCCCTCCTTCCCGGAGCGCTCCTGCAGCAGGTCTTCGCCGGCGTCTCTGCTGCTGTCCCGGACCCCTCCGCGCTGGCTCAGAGCCAAAGGGGGACCCTGACAACGACTTTTGTTCACTCTTCTTTGATTTTGAATTATTTGGTGGACTTTGCATATCTCATAATGATAACTCAAAAAATAAAAGAAGAAAAAACAATTGGGATACAACACCCTCAATACAAGCACTAAGAACTTAAAAGACATTCCTTCCATCAAAAAGGCACTTCTGAAGAAACCCACAGTTGGTCCGGATAGTTCGCTTATTCAGTGAGGCTGTGGAAATAGACATACTAAGAATAACCACATGATTGCTTAATAGTGTAAAATGATTTTTAACATGTTAAATAAACATTTTTGTTTATTTCTAAGTACACACTTATGTTTGGATGGTATCTATGTGTTTATATACATATACTGGGAAACTAATAATTAGACATGCCTAAAGTTTGGACTTCATTTAAGAAACTTATCTAATATTTAAAAATTATTATATTTTAGGTTTATTTATTTTTAAATGATTTTGAGCCACGCATGGATTTCAGTTAAATGAAGTGTCTTGGTAAAATACTTCAATATATTGTGATAATTTCATTATTATCATTAGTATTCTTATTATCATTCTTACTGATAACTCTGGCTTGAGAATACTTTTGATGCATTTGCTTATATAAGTTATCTTTAAAAAAGATTTAAAGAAACTTTGTTTTCTCCTACTTAGAGATGAATAAACTCAGGAACGGACCATCCAACTCTCTTTGCATCTGTCATCGCCCAGGTAGGAATCTCAGCATTCCAAAGCAGGTTCAGAATGACAGCTACTCTCCGTGGTTCAAGTCTGTTTTTCTTTCTCTTTTGGACATCAGAAATTTCTCCCTGCTCCTAACTTTTAACTACTAAACAACAAAGATGATGTAGCCACACATACAAAGGTAACACAAGAGTAGAAATCTGACTCTTACGAAAATAGATTAAAAAATAAGATTATTCATGAATAGATATGGAACAAAGTCTCTGCTAACTTAGTATAAAATAAACATAAGATTAAAATTCTGCAGTATTGTTAGAGTAAATATTTTTTAGATTAAAGAAAAATAAGAAGAGTTTTTCATTGTGAAAAATCATTAAATACACAGGAAAAAAGAAGAAAAACATGAAGAAGTGTGTTGAAAGCAAAGGGGAAGACAGGGTAGAAGCAAAAGACAGAGTTGAAAATAATTACCTGTAACTTGATCTTGATGTAGAGATGCGGCATCTCACAAATTACTAGTAAGTAGTCATCTTAGCATGTTCTCATTTATTCAGTGGATATTTATCAAAGGTCCCTAGCTCTATGCTAAATGTAATGCATCGCAAAAACAACTACACAAGTAAACTCTTGGAGTCCATTTCAATTATTCTTGAACCCAAGTTCAAACTAAACTAGTTTAGTCTAATACAAACTAAACTAGTATATTAAATTAGTATATTTCCAGTAGGGAGTTCTTCAACCTGCACTAGTTCAGGATAAGGTTTTCACATGTCCACATTAAACAAAATCAAACAAATTAAAACACAAAAGAAATTTGGACAAATTTTTATACATGCTTTAACTGAATTTGTAAGCAGATGGAACAATTTTATTTCACAGTTATCTTTAAAACCACAAAGGCACTGCGTTCTTCATATAAAAACATTAGTACAAATAACTATCTAGAAAAATATTATATAGACCCTTCAAAGAAAAATGCATCCTGTGACAAGGCTCCAGTAAAGCTATCTGGGAAACCACCTGGACTGATTGCGGAGGGTATATTCTTTCAACTTTGGGTGTAAAACAACCTTTATTTTATAACATATGGTGATAATAAGTGGTAGAATTTAAATTTTTTATTTCCAGAAAAAAATCAAAATTCAATAAATTTTAAGAAAAATATATTAAAAATCAGACAAAAATCCTGCCTATTGCAGCTTCTAGTACAGTGGTGGAAAATAAAAAGAAGCTATTTCAGTAGAGTGCAGTAAATCCCACAGTACAAGTGAGTATATGACACTGTTGGAACCAGAGGAAGAAGGAATCATTTGTCCTGAGGTGCAGAGGGAGCATTTGAAAAGAAGGAGGCACAAATCTGATTCATGAAAGATGAGTGGAATTCATTGTTTAAAGAAAAGAAGACTATGCCAGGAAGAGGGTACAATGCAAAGTCATGAAGTCACGGAAGGTCATGGGCTCTTTCCAAGAATGGCTAGCAGTGTGATGTGGCCAGATATAGACAGGAGTATAGGCGTGGGCCGGAAGTACATCAGAGGTGAGGGGAGCGGGGAAGGAAAGAGGACAGAGTAAAGCGAAGATGGCAGCCAATAAAACCCCTTACAATATGCCGAGGAATTTCAACTTTACTCTGTAGCCACTGGGGTGCTGATATATGGCAACTTTGCTTGTCAGAGAGGTCATACTGACAGTACGAAGGGCAGACTTGAGAGGACAAGACCAAAGTGAGAGAAGAAGTACGTAACTATTATAAAAGTTCAGGCAAAGGATGATGAGGGCCTTGAATCAAGGCATCAGGAGGGAAATAATAAAAATAATGAAATAGCTCTTATTAAAGAGCTCTTATTCAAGAGCTATTTAGGGGGTAGAAGTAAATGTAAAGAATGGAATCCTTACAAGTAAAAGACAATAGTATTGTTGAAAATAATCTTTATAATTATAAAATCTAATAATACCATGGTAGACGAACTTTCAAAACGGAAGTTTATAAGGGTATTTTTGGACGTACTGAGTTTAAGCTCTGTGGAAGATCTGTAGTATATTACCTTGCTAGGTCTCACGTAGTATGTGTCTTACATAAAGTGGAGGAAAATGACAGAAAGACCCTGAGCAGCTTACAAACCTCTATAACAGAAGTAGAGGAGTTGAATATCACTCTATCGTATGCACTTGCATTTTTCTGATATTATAAAACAAAAACAAACATTTGCCACCTCCCGCTATAGTATATGTAGTGAGTAAGTTAATTGGTATAATTCATCAGCATTATGCTTACATTTTGCTCCCGACAAACTAGTTCAAATTCAAAAATCACAAAAACATCTTTTCTCGTACAGACATTTTCATATTAACCAAACATTATTATGCATTCTTTCCATAATTATGTACTGCAAAGATCATAGTTTATTAGTAAAGTATGGTAATCTGGCTGTCAGTTTTAACTTCTGTATCCTTGAAAATACCACATTGCACAGTCTAATTTGCATTGAAACCAACACAGATCCAACTAATGAGACACTAAATTGGCTTCTTGTCCAAAAGTTGCTAAAATTGGATGCTTCACTAAAAATCATACCTCATCTCACCCAAATGAATCTAACTGTGAAATACTATACCAAGGAATAAAATGTCTTTTTAAAAAATTAAACTTGGGGGATGACATTGGTTAATAAATTATACAGGTTTAAAGTGCACATTCCTGTGATACATGATCTGTGTATTGCATTGTGTGCCCATAACCCAAAGTCAAATCATCTTCCACGAAAACATATTTTTAATAACTAATCATAAATTATAATAGAAAATACTTCATAATGTACAAGGAAATTTTCTACATTTTATCTCCTGAGATCAAATATAGTTTATCTTCTGAGAAACCCATGAAATATGAAACAGGAGCAACATCGTCAATAACTAACAAATAGCTCTTGATGTAAGCTAGCACTTGACTTCTGCTAAATAATTTCATCTCATCAATCTATGAGGTGAGTGCTGATATTGTACCCATTTTACAGATGACTGAACAGGCTCAGATTGTTTAATAAAGTTTGTTCTGGGTCACACGGCTGTTCTTAACCACGTGGCATACAATAGTCACTCTATAAAAAAAGAATATTTATCCCATTTTACAGATTTGGAAACTCAGATGCAAATATTTTTTTCAATTGCTAATCTATGGATTTTAGGCAAAACATTTATATTCTGCATGGAATTTCTGCAAAGCAAATGACATTGAAAAGTTTTTAATACAATAATTAAAATAAATACAATAATGATTTACCATTTCCATCGTATAATTTTGCTGTTGCCAATTCTGAGTGTGAAATTGACTAAAATCAATGGTAATATATGATTTAATATTACATCTTAATAATTGTATTACTTAATATCATTTAATTACACTTCTTTTAACAACAAATATACATTCTGTTTTTTGATATGTGCTTTTATGTTTAAGTGAAAGTGTGTGATTATTTTCCACTTTAAGCATTCAATCCAAGTCATACCTCCTAACATGGACTTAGTCTTTGTTATAAAAGAATGTGACAAAGGCTTTCCTCCAGTAATTCCAGAAATTTAAAATCTAGTAACAGAAAATTTCAATAGGATGCAATAGTTTTTATTGTTTTAAAAATGTTTGTGTTGGAAATCTAAAAGACTGTGCTTTGAAGAACGTACTTTAAAGGAAAGGAAAAAGCAGTCTGAAGATTTGAAACTACTATATAGGTTATCTCCATGATTATTTATTTCTAAGTAAAAAAAGAATTCATCTTTCAAATTTTAATATAATTTGTAGCCCAAATCTTGATGAGAAACCCGATCAGTAATCTCAAATATTTCATGATATCATTAATAATCAAATTGGTGTTAAATCTAATTTAATTTTAGTCTTTAAAGAAAAAAACAGATCCTTAATATGTATAAATTGAATGTTTATTATACCAGGAACTTTTATTCTTAGTGTTCACACATATCAACTAACTGTATTTTCATCACAATCACTCATTCACAAAAATGCACCTGTATTGTAAATACCAGACTTGTAGAAAAACTTCTGTTTAATCTTGGGTGGTCTCTCTGCCCAGGTTTGATTAAATATGTCTTTTCACAACAGGTGACTTTTTAATTGTTTTCTTATGGCAACCCATTTATTCTTCAGGCTTTGTTTGGCTTGCATTAGTTTTCAGAGTTAATGACCATGTGTGAGAACATGCTGAGTACAGGTGGCCAATGGTTATGCTGAGAATGTGGGTGTTATAGCAAATGCAGCGGGCAAGTGATTTAACTTTACCAATTAATAGAGTGGTGAATAGTTCCCTAACCCTCAAGGCCTTTCAAACAGAAAACAAGCTCAGAATAAGCACTTGGTAATGCAAGTATGAAATAAAGAATAAAGAACCTTGTTCTTTGTATTTTCGAGCTTGCTTTCTTTAGTGGGTTAAGTCTTTTTCCCTTGCACAGCTTAAGGGCTCAAATAAACTTTTTCAGAGTGGCTTCTTTTTTGTGTGGCCAGTTCTATTAGTGAACTTGATGTTTTCCTCCCTCTGACTTCTGCATCTCATTGTTCTTCTGGAAGCCTAGTGGGCTGCCAATCTGAGTTCCGGGGCTGCCTTGTTTATTTCCTCTTGGCCAACAGACAGGGGAATTACTATAATGAGGAGCATAATAATCTCTAGCACCCAAAATAAATTCTATTTATTAGTAATCCTTAAAATCAGTTGAAGAATAGACATTGGATAGGAGTGAAATAATTATGCGCAGGCAATCCTGACTGAAGAGGACCAAAAGGCAAAATGAAATCTTCAGACCACATAGGCTACCGGAAACTTGCACCTAACACAGAAAGAGCTTTTCCACTGGCCTCAACTTTTTTTTTTCTTTCCTTTCTGACAAAAGGCACATTTGTTTGCAATTAGCTTAGGTAGAGGAAATAGCATCTGAAGTCTTGTTTTCCCATTGGAATGACCCCTGTGACCTCCTATGAAGACACTCAGAGTATTTGTTCAGTCTTGGTTAGCGATGCGCCGGGTGGGGGGGGAGGCAGTTTTAACAAGTGCAAACGCATCTGCCAAATATTTGTAGTTTCAAAATTGTGCAAGGTCCATACTTTGAAAAAAATCAAATATGTAAAGATGTTTTAAGTATAAAGGTACTGAATTCAACTGCAGTACCCATCTTGGGATAGTAAAACCCCTTGATGTGTACTACATTGATAAATACCAATGAACATAACAGGTTTCTACAGCGTCATTATGATGACCTGCCAAAAAAGTAGGATGATGGGAGTAGTAGACATGCCTGCAAGGAGTTGAACTTGATTTTAACCCAGTGAGAAACCATATCATCTATAGCAAAATCTATGTAAGTTGTTCTGCATCTAGTTTCCGTTCATCACATCAACTAATTCCTTGTAATTGTTATCTGACAGAGAAAAAGGTGGGGGGGGGGGTTAAAATTTTATTGGCCTTTTTAATAAATAGTCAAATATCTGAAATAATTTCAAAATGTTGGGTTTTTAGATAGGGTAATTCAGATTCTCCATATTGTTGTGGTCACACTTTAAAAATTTGAGCACAAATAGTATTTATGCTATCTTCCTAACAATTTTTTTCTTTTAATACCACCTAGAATTCTGACTTATATCTATTAACTTTAGCTGTTTGTTTCTGTAAAACTGAACCAACATGACTTAATGGGGAAAAGAAAGCTTGGTGCTGAAATACTTTAGGAAAACAAACTTCCTTTCCACCGTCCACAGCCTCATCCCCACTTCATTCAGTGTTACGTGAAACAGACCTGCTCTTCCAAGTGTCCACATTTTAGAAACTAGGGAGCAAATAACAAACTGAGGACAGGAAGAAGGTGGGTCTCCTCTCCCGGTTTTCCAATGTGAATATTTCTATGAAAGTAAAGGTACAACACTGTGGCATTGAAGCAGGAGCCAAGGTCTCCACCTCAGGCTTAGAAGTAAGTGTTCACTAATGTGACCTCACAAGTGCAAAGCAAAAAAATGTTTTCCTTCCACCTTGTTAAAATTAAAAAAAAAAAAAAAAAAAAGCTATGTTAACCTTTTAATGTCCTTAAGAATTCACTGAAGTAAATTGGTAGCCAAAAAAAAAATTTTTTTTAAATACAACCGGGTAGAAATTTAGGTATCTATCAGAAATTAAGGAGGGAATGGATGGCAGAAAAGATTTAGTGGCTAAATTAGACACTTGGGACAAATGTCTTTTAAGTATATTTTGCCAATCCTGTCCTATGTTTTCCTTCCTGAATTCTACAATTCTTTTGATATTTATTTACCTTACAAAAAGTCACCATCCCTTCCAAGTCTAATGAGAAGACTTTCAAAACTTTTCCTATTTTTGCAGGAATGATTTAGTCTTTTTTATCTTGCTCTTTAGCATACTTTAAATAATGAACTGGGCTCCTGTAGACCATTTTGAAGAGATTGGTTATCTTTAGAATACTGAGTTTTCACAAGTAATAAATAATATGATATAGCTGCCCATTAATTTGTTCATTATCATTAACTTTCAGTAAAGTTTTAATGGTTTTCATAAAAGACTTTCACATCTTTTGTTAGATTTATGCCGATGTTCTTTAGGTTTTGCGACCATTTTAAAGAATATTTTCTAGTTATAGGTTATTTCAGATGGAACTCCAATTGATTTCCTGTATAGATTTGCATCCAGTAATTTTACCAAAATCTCTTTATAATTCTAATAACATAACCGTAAATATTGGAACTTTGGTTGTTTCTTGTTGCATAACAAATTATTCCAAAACACTGTGGCTCAAGGCAACAACTATTTTATTACATCTCTCACTTTTTTAGACCACATGTGCTTTGAAGGGCCCTCCCTTGTACTGTTAGTGTGATGTCAAAACGCTCTTTGGGAGAAGGCCAGTTTTGGCTGCAACACGTAAAGGCCTTCAAGGTCATAACTCCCTTGTCACAATAATGAAAAGATGGAAAAACTCTAAATCAATGACTTTTCATATACCCATCAGAGAATTGTGATCACAGGACAAACAACTGCCTCAAGATCTGCAAAGAGAGGTGAATATATGTAGTCAGAGATAAGATCAGCTCAACAGAAGCAGTAGATGTTGGAGATAATAATTGGGCTACAGTATAATGAGAGTTGATTACTGTGGCTGCTCGGGACCTGGTAACTGTGAGACTGGGGCCAGGCAGTACTGAGGGGGTGGCTGTGGCTGCTCAGGAACTGGTGACGGTGCGATAGGAAAGCCGATGGACAAGTGGGGTGAGGGTGACCCACGCTGGATCGTGGAGGAGCAGGCGGATACCCCCAACGTCAACAACTGGCACTGGACAGAGAGGGACGCTTCAAATTGGTCCATGGAAAAACTGAAAACACTGTTCCTGGCAGTGAGGGTGCAAAATGAGGAAGGCAAGTGTGAGGTGACAGAAGTGAACAAACTTGACGGAGAGGCGTCCATTAATAATCACAAAGGCAAACTTATCTCCTTTTATGAGTGGCCCGTCAAACTAAACTGGATAGATACCTCTAAGTCTGGAGTGCAGTCCAACAGACACAGGGACATCCCCAATTTGTCTGATGAAAACAGCGTAGATGAAGAAGAGATTAGTGTGAGCCTTGCCAAAGATGAGCCTGCCACAAATCTCATGGCCTTCATGAAAGAAGAAGGGGTGAAACTTCCCAGAGAAGCAATGGTAATTTACATCAACACCCTCAAAACAGTTCATGCAGGGCATGATCTTGCTTGCAGTGAAAGGAGAATCAGCAGACCAAACCGCTCAGCCAGCACTGAAAACTGAGAAGCCCAGGGTTAAATCTGCTCCTTCAAAAGCCCAGGTCACACTAGTTGGTGTCAGAATCCCCACTTGTAAGATCACCCTTAGAGACACCTTCCTGACATCACCAAAGGAGCTCTATAGAGTGTTTAGCAGCCAAGAGCCGGTTCAGGCCTTCACCCATGCTCCTGCAGTGTTCGAAGCAGACAGAGGAGGGAAGTTCCCCCTGGTAGATGGCAATGTCAAGGGGGAATTCACTGATCTGGTGCCTGAGAAACATATTGTGATGAAATGGAGGTTTAAATCTTGGCCAGAAGGGCACTTTTCCACCATCACCTTGACCTTCATTGACAAGAATGGAGAGACTGAACTGTGCATGGAAGGCTGAGGCATTCCCACCCCTGAGGAGGAGAGGACATGGCAGGACTAGCAGCACTACTACTCTGAGGGCATCAAACAGACCGTAGGCTACGGCACACACTTACTATAGGGCCGGCAGCAGGAGCTTCAGCTTGCCCGACGCTTCAGTCCAGCCCTCTCCTGACTGAGGTCTGACTCGCAGGACTGCACCAACCCGACCACTAACTTGGGGCCAGGGCCCTTCCCTCCACGTATACCTTGGGTTTGTACATGTTTTCTGCTGGGTGGGATTAGAGGGCAGTTTCTCTTTTACATGTGCATATGCTAAATAAACGTAATTTTTTTTTAAATTATGTAATCCAACCAAGAGAGCTATAAGACACAGATTCCATGTTAGCAGAAACTCTTAGGAAAATTCAAAGACAACAGGGAAGTCTAAAACAACAGGAAAACTAAGAAACTGAAATCTCTGGCACCTACAGTAACAGCATACGTGAACACTGCTCAGTTCCTGGCCAGATTAACTTAAAACCTGATAAAAACCCCAATTACCTCAGTTTCTATTACCCAATACTTCATGTCTAGCTTCCAACAAAAATGTGTATGACATGTGAAAAGGCAAGAGAAAACACAGTCTGCAAAAAATAGTGTCTTTGAATCAATTAAAACATGGGGCGGGGGCGGGGTTTGGATTCTCAAATAGGAAATTTTAAAAACTATGATTATGTTACGGCTCTCATGGAAAGGAATATAACATGTGAGAACATGTGCACTACAGGCAGAGGGGTGGAAATTCTAAGAAAACATCAAAAATAAATGCCAGAAATAAAAAAATTATATAAGAGGAATGAAGAATGCCTTTGATCGTCTCGTCAGTAGCTAGGGCACAGTTGAATAAAGAATCAGTGTGCTGAAATATATGTCAACAGAAACTTTCCAAACTAAAAGGTATAAAAAATGAAAAAAAAAAAGAATATGATATTCAAGATCTGTGTGACAATTATAAAGGTGCAATATATCTGTCTAAGAGTACCAGGAGAAAAAGCAAGAAAGGAGCACAAAAAGTATTTGAAGTAATAATAAGTGAAAGTTTTCCAAAATTAATGACAGACTCCAAACCACAGATCTAGGACCCCGAGAACAGCAAGCAAGATGAATACACACAAAAAATCTACAGCTAGGTGCATCTCATTCAGATGGCAGAAAATCCTGAAAAGAGTCAGGGGCTAAGGAGAGGCACTTCTTGGAGGAACAAAGAAAAGAAATACATGAGCATGCTCATCTGAAATCACGCCAGTAAGAAGAAAGTAAATTAAGGTGTTGAAGGAAATATAAACATGAACCTAGAAATCTGCATTTAGCGACATTATTTTTCAAATGTGAAGGAGAAAGGAAGATGGTCCCAGACAAACAACAATCAAGAGAGTTTTCTGCCAGCAGACCTGTCTTGCAAAAATTAGGAAAAATAGTTCTTCAGGGAGGAAGAAAATTATATATGTCGGAAACTTGGATCCCCATAAAGAAAGAAAGAGCATAAGAAAAAAGAGCAAATGAAATTAAAATGAAATATTTTACGTTTCTTATTCTTAGTCAATCTAATAAGTAACTTCAAAAATAATAGCAACAATGTATTAGGTGATTATAACATATGTATAAATAAAAGAAATAATAGCAATGTGTTAAGACAGGGGCTGGAGGAACTGCAAATATTATAACATAACTATACAACATGAATAGGGGTTGCATTAACTCTAAATATAGCTGGAAAATTCTAAAGCAGCCAACTGTTTAAAAATTGTGGAGCTTGTATAATTGATACACAGAGAAATTAAAGAAATGGAATCATATAAAATGACCAAATATGATCAAATAACACTGACAACACCAAATGCTGGTGAGGATGTGGAGCAGCACCGAAACTTTGGAAGAGAGTTTGGCAGGTTTTTACAGAACCTGAATACTCTCACCATATGACCCAGGATCGTGCTGCTTGGTATCTATCCAAAGGCATTAAAAACTGATGCTCACACAAAATCCCTCATCCAGATGATCATAGAAGTTCTAGCCACAGTTGCCAAAACTAGGAAGATACCAAAATGTCCTTTTGGTAGTTGAATAGATAAATACACTGTGGTACATCCATACAAAGAGATATTACTCATCACTAAAGGAAATGGACAAAAGTTAAATGTATATTATGAAGTGAAAGAAATAAATCTGAAATTATAACATACTATATGCTTCCAACTACATGACATTATTGGAAAAGGTAAAACGATGACGATTAAAAATTAGTGGATGCCAGAGGCCAGGGTCCAGGGCATGATGAATATGTAGAGCCCAGGGAATTTTCGGGACAGTGAAACTACTCAGTATAATGGTAGATATATGCCATTAGATGTTTGTCCATACCAGAGAATGTACAAAAACAAAGGTAAACCCTAATGTACTGTGGACTTTGGATGATGCTGTTCAGTGTGGATTTATCAACCATAACAAATCTCCCACTCTGGTCAGTGATGCTGTAATGGGGAGGGGAGGAATGTGTAGGGGCGGGAATACACAGGGAGTCTCCATTGCTTCTGTTCTGTGGACTAAAACTGCTTTAAAAATAAAATCTTTTAAAAAGGCAGAAAATAAGGAGAAAAGAACAAGTACAATTAACAGAAAACAGTTACAAACATAAAAGATATTAACCCAACTGTATAAATAATTACATTAAACATGAATGATCTAAATATATCAATCAATATGCTAATAAACTGGACAACCTGGACAAAATGGATAAATCCCTAGAAATATACAATCTTCAAAAAATATATCAGGAAGAATCAGAAAAGCTGAATAGCCAGATTACACACAGTGAAATTGAAGCAGTAAACAATGAAACTCCCAACAAACAAAGCCCCGGACCCGATGGCTTCACCAAACATTCCAAGAATGGGACACCACCAAACAACTATGGGACATTTATACAATGGAATACTACTCAGCCGTAAAAAAGAAGAAAATTTTACCCTTTGTGACAGTATGGATGGACCTGGAGAACATCGTGCTAAGTGAAATAAGCCAGTCAGAGAAAGACAAACACCATATGATTTTACTCATACATGGAATCTAATAAACAAACTGAGCTAACAAGCAAAGTAGAGACAGACTCATAGATAGCGAGCAGGATGACAGGTAAGGTATGGCAGACTAGGGGGAGGAGGAATTGAGCAAAAATGAAACATGGAGTCATGGACATGGACAACAGTGTGGTGATTGTCAGGGAGGCGGGGGCAGGGAGGTATAAGGGAACTAAATGGTAATAGAAAAAAATACAACAACAAAAAAGAAAACCAGAAAAAGACAGAATAAGACCTAACAATGTAGTCTACAAATAACAAACATGGTTAATTAAAAGTTAAAGGATGAAAAATGATATACCATGCCTTCCCTGGCCAGTGTGGGCTAGTTGGTTGGAGCATCGTCCCATAAACTGAAGGGTCCTTGGTTCAGTTCCTGGTCAGGACACACGCCTGGGTATAGGCACGTTCACCTCTGTGAGGCATGCGCAAGAGGCAACGGATGCTTCTCTCCCTCTCTCTCTCCCTCCCTCCCTTCCCCCTCTCTAAAAAAATAAATAAATAAATAAACTTTTTAAAAACCTAAAAAAGTGTGATTTGTCTATATTGTTTTCAGGAAAAGCAGACTTCAGGACGAGAAATATTATTAGAGAGGTAATCCATAATGATACTGAGGTCATACTAAAATAAGTGGGCCCCAAATCCAATATGGCTAATATCCTTATAAGAAAAAGGCCAAGTGAATACAGAAAGAGAGAGCAAGAAAGAGAGAGAGAAAGAGCAAGACTGCCATATAACGATGAAGGAAGGCAATGATTGGGATTATGCAAATAGAAGCCAATGAACACCAAAAATTGTTGAGTAACTATCAGGAGCTAAGAAGATGCAAGGGACAATTATCCTGCAGCAAGATTACTTCAATACCAAACCAGAATAAAATATTTTTAAAAAACAAAGGACTAATATCTGCCAAGAATTTTATAATGATATTCTGTAAGACAATATTAGAAATTGAATTCAACAATTACCAAAAATAAAAATAAAAAACAAGCTATTATACATCATGATCAAGTAGGATTTATTCTAGATGTGTAAGTTTGGTTTGACATTTGAAAATAGATTCATGTAATTCATCACATCAACAGGCTAAAAGAAAAATCATATGGTTATATTTAGAGTTGCAGAAAAGCATCTGACAAACTCTAGCACCCATTTATGATGGAAAAAAACTCAGCAAATTAGGAATAGAGGGGAACTTTCTCAACATGATTTTTAAACCTAACATCAAACATAATGGTGAGAAACCAAATGCTTTCTTCTGAAGTTGGAAATCAAGAAAATAATATCTCATATTCAGTACTGTACTGAAACTCCTACTTAGTGCATTAAGACAAGAAAAGAAAAGAAAAGGCATACAAATTGAAAAGAAGAAATTAAACCACCTGTGTTTTATTTACGGAAAACAATTATCTACATAACTGTCTATGTAAAAAATTCCAACAAATCAACAACAACAAAAAATCCTGAAAGTAATAAGTATTTATAATAGAGTTACAGGATATGAAGTTATTATAAAAAAAAAAAACAATTGCATTCATATACCAGCAATGAGCATTGAATTTTTAAATTAACAACATATTACTATTAGCATTAGCATGCAGAAAGAGAAATAGGAATAAATGCTAAAATTATGTACAAGATCTTTATATAAAAAAAACTAGAAGACTCCAATAGAAGAAATCAAATATCCAAATAAATGAAGAAATAGTCCACATCCATAAATATCAAGACCCAATGCTCTTAAGAGGTCATTTCTTCCCAAAATTATTATAGACTGAACAGGATCCCGGGATGCTATTTTGTGACTATTGACAAGCTGTTTCAAAGTTTAAGTGGAAAGGCAAAAGATTCGGAATAGCCAACACAATGTGGGAGAAGAAATACGGTGTCAGAGGACTGATACTATTCAACTTCAAGACCTACTGCAAAGCTCAGCAATCGAGACTGCATGGTATTAGTGGAAGACAGGCCAACTAATGGAACAGGATATAGAACCCGGAACTGGACCCGCACAAAGATATGCAACTGACTGACAAGCCAGTAAAGGCAATTCAATGGAGAAAGAATTGTCTTTTTAACAAACGGCGCTGGACAACTGGACACATACGTGAAAAACAAATATTTTAAGGAATCTAGACACTGACCTTAAACCTGTCACAAAATAAACTGAAAGTCGGCCATAATCTAAAATATAATTTCACAAATTAGCCTTTATTAAATTATTTTTATGACAAAAGACAGCATTAAGAGAATAAAAAGACAAAGTACAGACTGGGAAAATATTTGCAAAACACATCTAATAAAAGACATACATCCACTATCTACAAATAAGTCTTACAATTTAACCATAAGAAAACAAGTAATTCAATTTAAATATGGGCACATTACTGGGCAAACACCTCACCAGAGAAGATAAACAGATGAAGAACATATGAAAAGATACTCAATGTAAACATCATTGGATACTCAATGTAATACATCATTGGAAAATTTCAAACGAAAACAACAATGAGAGATGTCTACACACCTATTAAAATGGCTAAAAAGCAAAACACTGACAACATCTAAAACTTAAAAAAAACAACAATGCCAAACTGTGGTGAAGAAGCAGAGCAAGATGAAATACCCTTCGTTGCTGGTGGGGATTCACAGCAGTTCAGTGTTTGCAAAGCACTGTGGCAGTTTCTTGCAAAGCTAAACCTAGTTTTATCATATGTTTACCTGATCAAATTGAAAATTGATGTCCAGCAAAAATCAATAAACAGTGTTCATAGCTATATTTGTAACGATCCAGTCTAGAATCAATGAAAATGTCCTTCAATGGGTGAAATGATAAACAAACTGTGACACATCCATACAATGGAGACAATTCCATGAATAAAAAAGCTATCAATTCATGAAAAGACGTGGAGAAAGCTTAAATGAATATTGCTACCTAAAAGCAGTCAGTCTGATAATTCCACATGCTGCATTATCCCCATGGTACATGACATTCTGGAAAAGGCAAAACTAAACTGGTAGGAAAAAAATTAGTGGTTGCCAGGAGTTAGGAAGTGAAGGGATGAATGGAATACACAGGTCAGTCTGGAAAAAGTCAAGCCATTGTTACTATAATGAGAATGGTCTGTGCGACATCAATGTAACCTGGCAGCCAAGGAGAGTGGACTGGAATGCACATGTGTGAACAATGATGACTTCACTGTACTAGTCAGTGGGGGTGGTAGATGCCATTGAGTGAGCGTGTGTACTGTGTGGCCATCACATTCAAATGACTAAATGAGTAGAGTAAAATTTCTGCATCAAATTTTGCATTAAGCTTGAACATTCCTCTGTGGAAAGTATTCAGATGAGTACTTCACCTGTCTTCACCTGTTTCACTAATTTTCCCACAATCCCTTTGCTCTGCCATCATCAGTCTCTTCCCTGTATCTATGAGTCTGTTTCTGTTTTGTTTGTTTATTTTTATTGCTCTGTAGATTCCATTTACAGGTAAAATCATGTGGTATATTTCTTTCTGTGACTGACTTATTTCAGTTGAACTCATTTTTCACCAGGGGCCACATCAGCTTTGCCAAAGGGCCGAATATAATTTCAATTCCTTAACAGTTAAGGAAGAGTTACATTTATACAGTCCTAAAATTATTTTGGCCCTTCGAAAGCAACCACAAGGCTGATGTGGCCCCCGGGGAAAATGAGTTTGACACCCCTGCTCTAGGTCATTCGTGCTGTCACAAATGGTAAAATTTTGTTCTTTTTTATGGCTTCATATTTTTATATTATTCTTAAAGAAGACCTTTTAACAATTCTTGTAGTACTGGTTTGGTGGTGATAAAGTCCTTTAGCTTTTTTTGCCTGGGAAAGTCTTCCTTTACACGTCCTTCCATTCTAAATAACAGCTTTGCTGGGTAGAGTAATCTTGGTTGTCAGTCCTTGCTTTTCATCACTTTGAATATTTTATGCAAGTCCCTCTGACCTATAATGTTTCCATTGAGAAATCAGCTGACAGCCTCATGGGAACTCCCTTGTAAGTGACTAACTGCTTTTCTCTTGCTGTTTTTAAGATTCTCTTTATGTATTTAAGCTTTGCCATTTTAATTATGATGTCTCTTGGTGTGGGCCTCTTTGGGCTCATCTTGTTTGGGACTCTGCTGAATCATTGTAATGTATTCTTCATTTCAGTTAATGCATCCTGCATGACTGACTGGTTCTATTTTATTATTTCCACATCCTTTTTTATGCTGTTAAAGTCCTCACTAAGTTCCTTGAGTATCCTGTTAATAATTGTTTTCAACTCTGTTTCTGATAGATTGCTTGTCTTCATTTCATTTAGTTCTTTTTCTGGAGATTTTTCCTATTCTTTCATTTGGGATCTGTTCCTTATTTTGGCTGCTTCCCTATGTTTGTTTCTAGTTTTAAATAGAGCTGCTACATCTCTCAGACTTGGTATAGTAGCCTAATGTAATAGGTGCCCTGTAGGGCCTAGTGGCACAGTCTCCCCAGTCACTCAACCTGGGCACTTCAGAAGTGCCCCTGTGTGGGTTGTGTGCACTGTCCTATTGCTGTTGAGCTTTTATTGCTGTTGGCAGGTCACTGGGAGGACTTGATTCTCAGTCTGATCATCTGTGAGGACCAGCTGGGACTACAGTGTAGAAGTTACTATGCATGAGCCAACCTTATGGAGCAGAACTTGCTTCAGTGGGGCTTTGGTGCTTGCCGAATCCACTTCTTGAGTGTATCACTCATGGAGGGGGATAGGGTTGCAATTCAGTGTGGTCTGCAGCTATCTACCAGGTGCACTGGCTCTGGGGCCATCAGAGAGGGACAAGTGCATTCACTGACTAGGGCAACCTCACACAAGCTACAGAGCAATCTGCAGATGGCTGATGCTTGTGCTGGACTTAGATGTGACCAGGAGAGGCCAACCTAAGAACCATGCCAGCTGCCACTAGTGCCAGCCATCCTTAGCAAGAGGCATAGGGTACACAGAGGCCAAATGCCACATTTTTAAAAGATTTTAGGAAAGTCCAAAGCATGAGACAAGAGAGGAAACTTGTATGGAAAAACCACTGGAAATAGCTTGGGCGGGCCTTCAAGGTGGGTGGGGAGGAGTCTCAGGGAATCACTAGGGTGGGGCAAACAGGTCTCCTGGAAGGAACCGTGGCCTCTGCCACCACTTCTGTCTGGAGGAAGCTGCTCCTCCCACTCTCCAGCTCAATGTGGCTTTTCTTCTCTATGAAATCCATGTAGTATGTTACTCAGTATACAGATTTAGTCACTATAAAATAGTCTCAAGTAAAAATGACTTAAAGATGATACAAGTTTATCTCTTTCTCATTTGTAGATCAGGCATGAAGAGTAAAACTCTGGTATAGAATCTGTTCCTAGTTCTTTCTGCCTCATTATATCTTCATTCTTAAATTATACCTGAGGGTACGATATTGATATCAACACTTCTGCATGTAGAAAAAGGATAAGAGGTGAAACCAGATATACTTCTTTTTATTTAAGAGAACTGACTAGCAGTTAAACACATCACACCATCTCACATCCTTTTGGCCAGAATTCAGTCCCATGGAGGCATATATTTGCAAAGTACCCTGGGAAATTAGCTGTTCTGGGAAAGCACATGCCTACGTTTAAAATTTTTTTTGGAAAATGTATCAAAAGACCCTTTCTGGGAAGACATAGTTATAGGCAAAAATTGTATTTCTGTGGTAGAAGGAGAAAATAAATACTGGGACAATAAATAGTCCTGACACATGTGGCAAATTATAAAAATCAAGTTGCTAACATTAACCAAGGCGCGCGCATATCTGGAATGAATGCAGTTAGCTCATGTTGCAGCGTCACTTTTTTAAACAGTGCTAATTTGCTTTGCTACTTACTTGGTTAAAGAGTTTTTTTATGAGAAATATGGGCCTATAAGGTTCATTTCTCATACTATCTTAGTCTGTTTTAGTATCAAAGTTTTGCCAATTCAAAAAACTGATTTTGGAATGAAACTCTTTTTAAAATTTTTAGATTGTTGATTGTTAGACAGAGAGGAAGGGAACGAGTGGGGGGAGAGAGACAGAGAGAGAGAAACATCAGTTTGGTGTTCCACCTCTTTATGCACCCATTGGTTGCTTCCGGTGTGTGCCCTGACCAGGGATCGAATCCACAAACTTAACATATTCGGCCAATGCCCTACCCAACTGAGCTACCTGACCAGGGCCTAAAATCATTTTTTTTAAATTCCCCTTTTATTTATTTATTTATTTTTTATTGAATTTATTAGGGTAGCATTGGTTAATAAAATTATATAGGTTTCAGGTGTATAATTCTATAATATATCATCTGTATATTGAATTGTATATTCACCACCCCTAAATTCCATATGTATGTATATATCTATATAACTCTAATGTATATATAATTCTAATACATTAGAATTATTTCCTTAAGGCTGGGTCTCTTTGTTTTATGGATATACTATCAATTTAAAATCACTTCAGTTACTTTTTCTGACCATATAGGAAGCCTGAAGAAACACAAACTAAAATGAGGGTTAACTGTTTTTCTTCACCAGCTGCCAAGTTGAAGACACATTTTAGTTGTTTTCTTGTTGATTTTTTTTGGTTTTGTTTTGCTGTCACTTTCTGCTTAGCAGTTTTATTTCCCGTCTATCCTCCTGTTGCAGCGACATTGTTTTCTAGCTTTATAAGAGGAGTCCCTCATTCAGGCACTAGCCCGAGGTTAGACACTGTCTCCTCGCTCTCATTCCCATGCAACTATCAGAGCATGCATTCAAGGTGTTCAGTTTTTTTTTTCAAGTAATGATTAAGGAAAATAGACTTTGATTGTTGTTTACCTTCTAGCTAGATATTCGTCATTTCACATTTGTTCTCCGTGGGATTTGTCCTGACTTGCCACCTCAGCAATGCAGCTATAAATGTGTTTCGTCTTCCTGCCACATGCATATACACACACCTACACACCAGCATGGCAGCTGTTTCAAGTGGGGAAGTCAGTCAAGGTATCAGGTCGACTTCACAGCCCCAGAGAAGTGGCAGACGACGTCTAGTTCATCTCTCCTCTTGCTCCTTCATTCCAAGTCTCTGTTATTAGATAGAATCAATCCTGTAACTTATATGTATCTATCTAATTAAATTCACACACTACTTTAACCAAAATGTTTAAGTAAACAATAAAAAGTAAATAAGAGTAAAATTTCCAGGTAATTACTTCATTTGTATATTTTAAGTGAATATGTTGTCTAAAGAATATACCTGACTACATGACTTAGTTTTACATAAATCTTTCAACACTCACTGTCAAATATAGAAAGCTCCTTCTAGTCCTTAACTGACATTAAAAGAATCTCAAAAGTGGCCCCAGTTGACCCTCTATAGTTCTCTCTGCAAACCCTCCCCTCAGTTCAAGTTTCTCTGCATACAGTTTGGTCTACTGCCCAGAGCAGTCCCTGTTACTTCATGAAAATTCTCATTGCTTTGGAGTTTTGTTGCCTGTGATTCTGAGATACTATCTGCACAGATTGGTTTTTATTTTTATATCCAACTACCAAAATCCTACTTACCCTTGATGTCTCCACAGCCATGTGTAATAGCTCCCTCATCTATATTACCAAAACTTTTTTCAAATACCTTTCAAAACCATCTTACAATTCACATGATAATCGTTGTTCCGTATGCCTGTCGCTCTAAACCATGTCCTTTCTGACAACAGGGATCGTTCTTTGATCTCACTGGACTCTCTCCCTAGGAATCTAGGACTTTACTCAATGTATTTGTCAATATAAATATACATACACACACACACACACACACATACATATATATGTATATATGTATATAAATCAAATATATTTTCCTTTCTGTTTCTTTTAAACCAAAAAACAATAAATATAGATCCCTAAAGTTATCCATGTCAGGCATTGGATATATTTTTCATTGAGACTTAATAAAATAAAATAAAGCAAAGGAAGACAAATAAAATAAAAAAGCACAGAGGACACTAACAAAACAACAAGGGGATTTTTACGAGTGGAAGGATTTAGGCTGAAAGGCAGGAATCTCTCTGGGCCTCTCAGAGCTATGCAGCTGTACTGCTGGCTGAGGTCTGTAGTTTAAGAGATATTTTCTAAGTCTGTTGTTGTTATTAATTTGAGGAGAAGAGGTCTCTGTAGAGGAAAAAAATCCAGGATTTTTTGTTTCCTTTTCCATCACTCACAGTCACTGTAATGTCAACACCATTTAGGTCAAATTTCAGGCATTCAAAACGTGCAGCTTCGTCCAGCTGCAAGAACTAAAAGTCTTCTAGAGCAGCATAGCCTGACCAATAAAACATGTCTGAGGGTGTTAGTAACAATTAACAGGTGTGGACCTTCCCCAGAAAGCTTTCATATGACTTAAAATGTATAAAGTAGTATGCTTGGATTTCATAACAATTACATGTAAGCAAATATGTATTTGTTTTTACTAATGGATCTTAAAGAATTGAAGTTATTCTACCACATGTATTAAACCACATAAATACATGTTAGAAAAGGGCACCTCAGCGCCTCATCAAAACTGCTCGCTGGAGAACGTCATGGACTATGCTGCCCAACAGCCCGTCCCTGAATCTCTTTTCTTCCGTTACCAGGGAGGTTAAAATCCTCTTCAAACTACTTAATCTGTCTAACTTTTGATTTCATCACACATAAAGTGAAGATCAAAATACCATTGAAGGTGATGTTGTGAAAATTCACCCTGGCAACCCAGGTATCAGTTCTGGCCCAAGATGAACAATCATTAAATGTTAGCAATTGTTTTTAAAAATCATTTTATTATTATTAAATCACAGACAACCTCCTGTCTTTCCACCTCACGTGTTTTCTGCTGTCTTCATCTTCATCATGCTCACTAGTAGCTTATTCATTTGCTCTTTTCCTGGCGGTGAGCCACACCCTTCCTTTCCAGTCTGCCAAAATCCACACAATTAATCAGGTCAATAATGCATTTACAACCTGCCTTCATTGTTCTCCCCTTTGTTCTTCTGTTATTTCCACTTTACCAATCCCCACATTTCAAATACTCCTATTGCCCAATTTCTCTTCCCATATTTGTAAACTGAAGCAAGTCACCAAACAACGACCGAGTCAACTGTTGTATCTCAGTAATTCTTTTATTTATCACTTGTTGACTCCCTGTTGCATTCCTAACTGCAGCTGTTCCAAATGTTTCCGCTCTGCTCCAGTCCCTAATCCCAGCCCTCCTCCCTTCCTTCTTAGAACATAACCTCACCTCCTACTGAGAAAATTGAAACCATCCCAACCTAAGTTTATACAATTTCCCTCCTCTTTCACTCCAAAAGTCCTTGCATCTTTCTCTCTTTGCCTTTGCACTGACATCAGGAAATGATTCCCTCTGCAGGGAAACAAGACCACGCCCCAGTGGAGTGCTTTGGGTTTGGAGTCAGACAAAGGTAAGTACTCTGCGTTGACATGGTAGGATGCTGACAACTTTTCCAGTTTCACAGCCTCAGTGTCTTCATCTCTGAAATGGAGGTGATCATTTCTACATGTAGGGTAGCAAGAATAATTAGCAGATTTTGGCAGAAAACAAACATTTAAAATTATTGCTGCTACTATTTGAAAAGCCAAGGCTCTTAAACCTGCATATTTTAAGTTATCTGTCCTAATAAAGATGATAATGATGGCAGTGATAGTGACAAAGGTAAATAATCTCCATGCCTTTCCTATAGAGTTACTACCTCAATTATCTCTTTTCTTTTTTAATTATTTAACTCAATCCACTCCACTGGACATTTTTTTTCTTCCTTATACATGGTTAAGCGTTTCTTTTTCTTTAAAAGAAAAATAAAAAGCCTGCCTTCTTTTCAAGCAATAATCCCATTGCCCCAACTTTTGGCCAGTATTCTTGAGAAAATTTCTACCTTAGCTGCCTTTCTGTCTTTTCCAAATAGTTCTTACAACCCTTTCATATAACTTCCTCATCCTACTTAAAGTGTTCCTTTAAAAACACCATTGAGCTCAGGCCAGCATGCCTTAGTTGGTTGGACTGTTGTCCCATAAACTGCAAGGTTCAATTCCAGGTCAGGGCACATGCCTAGGTTGTCGGCTTGGTCCCCAGCTGAGCACGTGCAAGAGGCAACTGATTGATGGTTTTCTCCCTCTCTCTCTCCTTCTCTTTCCCGTCTCTAAAATCAATAAGCATGTCCTCGGGTGAGGATTTAAAAATAAATTAATTAATTTTAAAAAGAACCATTGAATTTATGCTTATCCAGTATTATTTCCTCAATCTTAAGCCTCAACCTCTCTTATAGTTCTTGTCCTGACTCACCCACTCCCTTCTTTGGTTGCTGCAACTTTACACAAAGCTTATTCTCTTCTTCCTTCTCTATATTCTTTACTTGCTATTACTTTTCTTGTTACAAAAAGTTAGGCATTTTTTAAATGTTTGTCCTTGGCTTTATTTCTGTATTTTCCCAGAGCAATCTCATTTATTCTCATAATTTTAATGATTAGATTGTCATAGTTAAGCAATTTTATATTCTCTACAACATGATTTTTAATTTTTTTGCCAACACAAGACCAGTTGCAAGTATTTTCAGTTTGGTGTTTATCACAGTGTTCCTTTTTTCACTTTTGAAGTTTCATTGTCCTAATTACCTCAAAATATCTATACCTGAAAGTCCTATGTAAATTGATCATAAAAAAAAATAAAAAAATAA